>JAFJYG010000002.1:0-212932 GCA_017366145.1 Cadophora sp. M221 | reverse complement strand
GAGGGGGAGGTTTTGGAGGGTTTAGTTGGTAGTGGGTTTTCTTTTGTGGATATTCTTTTGTGGGTATGAAGCGTTGTTGCATGGCTGATGTAGGGAAGGGAGATTTCGTATATCGTTGTGGCTTTTTTTTTTGAATTGTTTTCGGCATTGAGGAACACGCTCGTTACTTCACGCGGACACGAGATTTCTTAGCTGATGTGTGCCTCTGGGCGCGTTGTGCTCCCTAGATAGGCTGTGATGGTTGGAGAGAAAAGAACAGGAAGATACGGGAGTATCGCAGAGTTGGGACCATGGTTATTCGTTCATTACTCTACTCTAGCTTTTAGCTACATTTGGAACTTGCATGGAAGTATTCAACTTGCCTTCCATCATCTCCTCAAACCTAAAGCGTATGCTGCTTTATCACTACCTATTCGATCTGTTGAGAGGAAGCATCCCACCATGTCTGGGACAGAGTAAACAAGTGCTCTTTGTGATGAAACCCATGGCGGCAATTGCAGTTTGTAAGACTGCCCACTGGCCGGGAAAGGGCTGTGCTGCACGCATTCAGTGCCAAAACCCAGTCTGATCTGGGTACCTACCTAGGCACCCGTCAAAACGAAGCCTCGAACAGTGTCTCCGAACCTCCTGGAAGACTTGAAGAAGCCACTTCTGGCCATCCGAAAGATCAAGCTTAATTACAGATAAAAAAAAAGTTATAGGCATCAGAAGACGCTCCGCTCCATCCGCGGTGTGGTAGATACTCCGTTGCCCTGAGCCCTCCAGATATCCGGGCTAGAATTGTTGGGTTGCGTCCTACTAATGCCCCAGCGAAGCACTTAAACCCTCTCATCCCCTCGATTCCCTGTGGTGTTCTTCCATTCTTCATCATTTTGCAACTCATCAGTCTATCATCATTTCATCCAACATTCATTATCCAATATTCATTAATCCATCTAAACATCTTTCGATTATTTAACATTCATATCATCATGCTTACAGGGGCACTCCGGTGTCGGTTCGAAAGTATCTCTACTTTATGTGAGTTGCGTTCGGTCTACGCTCACTTGCAATTATGCAAAGCAAGCTCCCCCCCTCACCTGACGTTTGACATAAGCTGACAGCTCCCAAGTCCTTTGAAATACCAAGCCCAAGTCGACAGTAATGTTACGATATCAAGTTTCTCAGATGGTTCTCTCTTTGTATCGCCAGCAAAGCCAAATTCGTCTCAGCCATTGTCAGTCAAGGCGACAACAACTGGCAAGAACGCATCTCGACCACTGTCTACCAAGACACCAGCAACCAAGCATTGTCACCATCACCCACAGAGGCAACAGCCAGCGGTAAAAGCTATGTGCTAGCTCCAGGCAATCATTCTGCATACTACCCCACAGCTAGCACCCAGTTAACAGGCGGCTTAGGCAAACTTCCAATGAAGGTGGCGGACCCCCAACTGGCCAAGACAAAGATGAAGGAAAGCTGGGTGGAGGGGCAACACGCATCCTGGTGATGGTATGCTTCAAGCTGCGAGAAACCCCATGTTGAGAATGGTACAATGCTGGGATGAGGAGGAGGATAATTGAGCCAATGTGCGACAGAAGGAGCTTGGTAACAGATAGGAAGTGAATCGGATATGACGACAACAAGACTTACCTTTGACAATTCTAATCGTCGTGACAGTGCTAGTGAAGTGACAGTAATTCCAGCAGAAAATCCAACCTGCTGGTTGGAATGTTGACCACCTTCAACTTCTGTAATGCCACGAAGGCGTGCTGATAATGCTTGAAGATGGTAGTCCCAGAAAGCTGGTCCCAAAAAGTGATTGATGTAAAGGGTGAAACGAATCCCCGAGATCACTGAATGAAAGGATCACGACGTCAGAGAGCCCTAATGAGATTGATCTTGGAACGCAGTTGAAGATGTGGGAGCAATTGGGCTGCTGCTCTCCATCGATTGATTTTTGAAAATGTGCGCTCCTGTGATATGGATGGGGGTAGACAGATGGAGGAGACGGGCAAAGCCAAAAATATAGGGGACGCAGAGAGGAATAAAAAAGCGGAGGTCGGGTTGATACCGTAGAACCAAACGTGGATAAAATTGGCCGAAAGGCCTGAGATATAGAGGAGGGTCAAGGACCAGGTGTCAGACGATATTGCAGATCACTGTTATCGGGACTGGTCGACTTCATCCTGTATCCAGGTACCATTGATGTCCTATGACCTAGCCAATCTCGCAGCCTTGAACCTACTGACTCTCTTCGGCCCACCCTCTTCCTCTGTGAATGGCACTATCTCACTCTCGTCTTCCTTCATGAATCCTCCCTGCTTCTGTATCATTCTGTTGCGTAACTTGTGGTATTCCGTGGCAACTTCTTGATGCAGCAGGTGAGGATCGAATTCGTCAGGCTCGACTGGAGATGTGTTGGTTGCTGTCTCGCGTTCGACGATCGTGGGTGCCATGACTTTGCCCTCTGGACCAGTTGGGACAATCCGACTTGGATCCTCTGCTGGGCTGAACTGGATGGAGGTCGAGAAGGGCTTCGGCGTGGAGGGCTTGGCGGCGTGTAGAGGCAATGATGTAGATTTTGAAGCGCTAGTAGATGCAAGAGGACCATTAAGGACGTTTGGCGCAGCAGATCTGGCGGTTTTGAATCGAGATGCCTTCTTCTGTGGTGTAGGAGCGGAAGCTTCTGCTGGCGCCTTGCGTTCTACAATGTCCCCAACCGGAGCTGCTCCTCTTTGTTTCTTGGCCGGCGGAGAAGAGATTGCCGTTCCAGGAGCCGGCGAAATATCCAATTCTTCGGAGAATCTCACAGACTTCTTGGCCGATGTTGTATGGGATTGCTCGTCGGTATTCGATGGAGATTTTGCGTCTGCCAGATTTGCTGCAGTGGAGCTATCTTCATGGCCGTTAATTGTGATGCGACCAATGCCTTCCTGAACAATATCATATTCTCCAGCGTCTTTTCCAACATTGTGCATCACTCTAACGCCGAGTCTCTCTTCCAGTTCGATCATTTGCTGCCTAAGCTCTTCGTCAACAAGCTTTCCAGTCGATCTGCCAAATGCATCTTCGTCGTCAAAACTGCTGGTCTCATCGTAGTCGTCATCACTCCATTCGCTGCCTTCTTCGAGATCCAACTCTGCCACCACAGACCCAATTTCAGACATTCCATACTGTAGCATTTCTCGGCGGAGAGCCGCGTTCTCTGCAGTCTCATTGGTAGGAATGACCGGGGGCTCAGACGGAGGTGTCTCTTGCTCTTTTGCGATATTCATGATATCTTCCAGACGCTTCGCGGTCTTCGACTTCTCCAGCTCGGGCCCAGCCTTCGTATCTTCAGCGAATTTGACGCCTTTCTTCGTGGGCTTGGTAGACTTCTTCACGGATTCGGGGCCAGTTTCTAGAGGCATTGCAGCAGCTTCTTTTCCAGAGATAGACTCAGCAGTTGGTTCTGGTACCATGTCCTTCACTCCTGCCTTTTGCAATGCTTCTAGGAGTTGTGGTTTCATGCTGCCTGGCGTAGATAAATGACTGGATATGACATTTCCCTCCTCATCGAGCTCTTCCATAATCTCCGTCAAGGGCAGACCATCCTCATTCCGCACTTCTGGCGTGCTGATAATAGTGGCAGCCGCCAGTTTGTCTTCTGCCGTCTCAATCTGCTTCTGGATTGTCCGGACATTCTGCTCGACATAATCTATCCTGCGATCCAACAAATTTACCACCTGCCCCGCAGTCCGGGTCTCCTTTATGCCCAAGATATCCTCCAATTCCTTCTGCGTAACAAGTTCCCCTTCATAATCACGACCTATGGCCAGGAGTTCTTCTCGGGTTGGGGTGCTCTTTGCAGCTAAAATCTCTTCCTTGAGCCCTTCATATTCCGCCTCCCAGATCTGCCAGTGAAGCAGAGACTTTCGCAGCTTTCCTATATTCTCTTCAAGCAGCTGGCGATGCCTTTCCAGATCTAAGAAGCTATCCTTCACAGCTTGTGCCATCGTAGTGGTTTGCGCAGGTGGTCGGAGGAGGCCTGAGGTTCTGGGTGGTCGCAAAGAGGGGTCTCGTTGATTGGCCGCAAAAATGATTCCAAGCACCAGCCAATCAGTGGGAAGAGGAAATTCAAACTATGATCCTCAGTGCATTCAACGCCAGAACTGGATAGTTGTAGTTGGACCGCAATCGTTGACTTGAGACGAAGCTGCTCATGTTCTGGACGAAATTTGAAGAGAGCTGATGGGTTGACAAAGCCGGGGCGGAATATTGTTCAACCTGCATATCTCGCTTGACTAGCGTGCAGGAAATTGCACGCCCACGTCTCGAGGATCTGATGCTGTTGGCCTTGGAGCTTCGGTCTTCGAGCTGGAAGATATTCAAAGATCTATTTAATGAATTGTTCATAATGCTGTAGGCCTTGAGGGTGATGACAGAGGTCGAGGGGGTTCTGATTGGCTGATGGAAATGCCCTCGCTTCGGGACTGCTGATTGGCTGGCTGCTGCTCTTTGACACAAAAATCCCACCTGCACTCATTCCAATTGAGCCTCATTCATTGTTGAGCCTCAAAATAGAGGGGTCCATATCTCTGGGCATGATTACCGTAATAATGACTTTACCCCAGCCATAATGTTACAAATACGGGCTGTCAAAATCATGGCGTCCAGTCGGGTAAGCCCCTGATCGGATGATGCTCCCGATCGGTCTTAGGGTGTGATTACACCTTCCTAGCTCGGCGGTCAAGCATAAATCTCCCGTGCTCTTCACCCGTCTTTGTTTACACCTCACAGAACGCGCCTTCCAAAGTCCCGTACAGCTTCGTTTCGCAACACAACATTCAAACACACACACACACAATCAATCAATCAATTGCTCTCAAAAGCTCAATTCAACATCAACTTCATTCAATCACCTCAATCATTCCAATTCATCAAACCTCAAACACACCTCACCACGACGCGTCGCGATGTCAACATCCGACGCCCGTCAGCGTAGATCGCGCCTCATTGCTGAGATGTCGCGCAACATCAAGCTCAACGACCTCTCCATTGCGTCGTCCCTCAAGCGTAGCAACGATCGCTCCTTCGCATCTTCCACCGGCTCGAAGCACGGCAGCATCAGCAGCGCCTCCAGCTCCAGCTCCAAGCACGGCACTGTCAGTCGGGATTCTACCACCAGAAGCACTGAGTTTGACCCCGAGAGAGATGAAGCTCTTGTCTCAACTCAGCGCATGGATTTCGACGTTTCCCAGAAACTTCCTCAACTTCGCGATACCGCCAGGAAATATGGTCGATGGGCTCCAAGAAAGCACGATGACTTCAAGATCAACACGTCTGCCATTGGCCGGGCCTTCCCCGATTTCACCCAAGGCGACACCGAGCTCAGCTTGTCCATTGAGCAACCGCGTCCTCACGTCTCTACCAACCAATCAATCAACGACTCTCCTCTTGCGACAGTCACAAATGGCATGCGCCTCAGAGGCTCACCCAGGAAGCCCCGCCCTCAATCCCCTATACTTGATGCTCTTCATCGCAAGGAGGACAAGGAGAATGTGGCCCCAAAATCTGCTGGTTCAGCGTATGTTTCGCAAGCCAGTCGTACCGACACACATCGCGATCCATACGACAGTGTCGACAACGATACATTTTCGACTCTCCCTCAGCCGAGCCCTTTGAAGTATCAGGCACAGGTTGACACCGACGTTACGGCATCCACTTTCTCAGATGGGTCAATATTTATTTCGCCAACAAAGCCAAATTCATCGCAGCCCCTGTCAACTAGGGCGACGGCCGGTGTCAAGAACGCATCGCAGGCTGCCCACCCCGTTCAGGTTACCAACCCCACCCCGGCTGCGAAACCTATCCCGGCTGCCAACCCCATTCCAGCTGCCACCTCCACCCAGGCTGCCAATCCAACTCAGGGATCTTTCATTATTCCGCCCCCAGCAGTATCTGAGGAGGTTTCTGCAATTGCGAAGCCATTCGTTCAGCATGGCAGAATTCTGACTCGCCGCAGCCGACAACGCCCAGTTGATGGCTTTGAGAAAGACATCACAGAGGAGAACATCTACAAGATGATCGATATGCTCAAGGGCAAGGTGGCTGATCTGGAGATGATCAACAAGTCCACACAGGAGACGATTTCAGAACTACAAAAAGACAACGATCAGTTGCTCTCGGAGAAGAAGCAACTCGAGGCGACGAACAAGGAGGCCCAGACCACCATCAAGAGTCTTCAGAAGAAGGCCGACGATCATGACTTGGTTCACGGCATCAATTCACAAGCTCAAAGAATCATTACCGGCCTCAATGAGAAGGTTGCAGATCATGAAGCCATCTACAAAGAAGGCCAGAAAATGATTGAGAAACTTCAGGAGGCGAACCAGCAACTCGCGCAGGAGAATGAGTTGATTGGGAAGGAGCATGAGCAGATTGCGCAAGAGAATGAGCAAGTTTTAGAGCAGAACAAGCAATTGATGAAGGAGAACGAGAACTTGGGAAAGGAGAGCAAGCATTTTGCAAAGGAGCATGAGAAATTGATGAAGGAGATCAAGCAGTTTACGAAGGAGAGCGAGAAGCTGGCGAAGGAGAACGAGAAGTTGGTGAAGGAGAATGAGTCACTCAGTACCACCAATTCTGAGGCCCACGACACCATCACAGGTCTGAAAAAGAACATGAATCAACAGGATGAGATGTTCACGGAAAAGGTCTCGAGCCTTGAGAAGGATTTGGAGAAATTGGCCAGAGAGCCGCGTCAATTGGGTCGTCGCATTCCAAGCCATGATGCAGACGCAACAATGAGACCGGCACAAGACCCAATGGAGGCTCTTGATGAGATCATTGATCGAGCGGAGGAAAAGTTGGCGAAAATGAAGGAGAAGTTGAGGGAGTTGCAGGATGCTTACATCAAGCATGATCCAGCTCAAGGAAGGAGAGTCAGAAAGGCACTCAGGGAGCAAATCGACATTGCGGTCAAGGAGATTGACTTCAAGGCCGATCGAATCTATCAATTGTACGACGTCAAGGAGGGTTTGGCGTTTTACTAAGGGGTTGATCATCAAACATGGACCATTCGGGCATTTAACATGCAGGTTTTTGAGCAGTCAGAAGTTGGCGGGTTTTCATCAGGCATGTGGCATTCAGACAGTCAGGCATTTGAGTAATCGGACGTTGGTGGGTTTTGTTTCATCGGACGTGGGCCATTCGGGCATTGAACATTAAGGCGTTTGGTATTGATTGACCATGAGGCATTGGCAGTTTGGTGTTGGGAAACTTTCAGGCGTTGAGGCAAGGCAGGCAATGGGGAAAAATCAAAGGCGTTTGGGTATTTGTATATTTGGGTATGGCGTGGCATGACATTGAGATGGCGTTCCGTGCTGAGTTCCGGACACTGCCATTGTATTGATAGATCCGTATAATGAATGAATGACAAAGACAGAAATCAAAAGAATTCCGATCTCCTCATCTCTGAAAAGTGAGATTGACTGTGATACTCCACTCCCTCCCTCTCTCCCCCTTGCAAACCTCCCAGCTTCGGCGAGAGACCTCCATCCCCCTCCTCTAGAACCATCATCGGAGGTAAACACGCCCCTCACGTCTCCTACACCTGCCTACTCCCCCTTCAATCGCACCCGTGAACCCTCTGGTATCACTTCGCGGCGATGACGTTGTACGGTGTCACGGTGATGGAATCCATGGATTGATTGATTGCAAATCTCCCTTCTCTTGAACTTGCGTGGCTGGCCTTGGCTGGCCTCGGCTTGGTCTGTGGATGGATACGGTGATACCTCCTCTGATCGTTGAGCGACGACTGTTTTGAATGCGCTGAGATCTTCACTTCGTAGATAACTGACTGGCTTACTGTGGACTTGTAGCCTGCGGGGTGGGATGAGATTAGGCGGTGGGTAGTGGGTAGGTGGATGGATGGGTAGTCTTTTCCTCCGTCAAGGCTGGGTGGGTGTTTGGGTGTTTGGGTGGAAGATGGAAGGATGTCGGGGACTCAGAGGGGATTTTGTGAGGGTTGGATGAGCAGAAGTGTTGGGAGTGTAAAGTGTGGTTTGGTGGTGGGCTGATGTGCGTATGTTGTGTTGCGACTTGTTGTTTTCTTACGTAGGACTTGGGCATGTGGGGGATGGTGTTGAGGTGAGGATGGGATGGACCGAAATGGGAAGGGAAGTACTGTGAATGTCTGATTTGGGACTTGAGGTGAGGATTTGGAGACGGGTCGGGAGACGCCCTCCCATCGGTGGTGGGTGAAGGACTTAGACACTTAAGTAGATGGAAGTGTGGCGTTCTGTCTTGGGAAGGGGACTTTGGGGCCGGAAGGTGGAAGATGAAGGTCGGATTGGGGTATGCGTGCATGAGGTTTTGGGCTGTGTGAAGTGTTGGATTTGACGAGAATAAATCGGGTAGCGAGTGTTTGCTGCTGGTTGGTGGTGGATGAAGGTTCAGGGAAGCAGCATTGGGGTGGCGCTGATGGTATTGTGTCGAGTGATTGATGATTTGACCAATTAAGTATGGCTGATGATGTTGACATGTCACAAGGAAATCTCATCACTTAATGCATGTATCAGACGATGTGGTGGTGGGTGGTATATGCCACGGCATTCATTCATATCTCATCTCATCTCGACTCATCTCACTGGTATAAAACTAAACATAATCAAACCCCTCTCCGCATCCTCACCACATTACATATTCATCAAAACACCTTCCCACACCCAAGTCGAGCAAAGACATCGCAATGTCCAAACCCAAGACTAAGTGGGTATTTAGGCCTTAGCCGGGGCCTCAGTAACACCAGTAACCTTCTTATCGTCATAGTTGCGCTCACTCTCGATATCGCTGGTAGGTGGGTGAGCATCCTCCTCAAGGAAGAAGTCTTCGCTATCGAGGTGGCGGAAGAGGAAGTAGAAGATGGGGGCAGCGATGAAGCCGATAACCGATGGGGCAGCAAAGCACCAGATCAGGTATGGATCTTGAATAGCGTTGGCGGTGGCGAGGGAGATGGCAGTGGAGATGGCGGTCATGAAGAGGGAGAGCGACATGACGAATCCCTTCATGTGTTCTGGGGCGCGGGAGTAGGCAAGTCCGTAGGCGGTGACGTTGATGAAGACCTCGGAACAGGCGGTGACGGCGGTTGGGATGGCGTAGAGCCAGAGGGAGAGGGGAGAGACAAGGGGCTCAATCTCGCAAGTGCTGGCATCGTATCCGCAGGGAGAGGTCTCGTAGATCTTGTACTGGATGACGGCGTATGAAGAGGCTCCGATGGATGCGATGAGGAAACCAAAGGTCATGCGGGAAATAGGTCCGAAACGGATACCCATCTTTCGGAGACCTGGGTAGACGATGTGGTTCATGATGGGAACTAAGGAAGAAAGTATCAGTAATGGCCTTTTAAGACTGTGCTGGGAAGGGGATAAGAAATGTCTCGAACAAATCTTGAAACATTCGAAAAAGGAAACTTTGGGCTGCCCCATTACTTACTGAGTACGATGATTGCGAGTGGGTTAAGATTATCCAAGACATCGTTGGGGACTCCGTTGTTGGTCAAGGAAGCAGACTGGGCATTCGCAGCCGCTCCAAGGCCTCCATCGTTGATTTGCTGGATTGGGAAGAACAGAAAGATGGCGCAAGCAGCCATGGTTCGGCGAACGTCCTCAACGAAACGGTCATCGTAACGGTAGACCTTGGTGTCACCTGCGGCGGCGAGCACGGAAGGCTTGACACGGTCCCAGTATCCCTTGCGTCCGATTCCTCGGATACCAGCCTTTCGGAGAGCGAGGTAGTTGACGTAAACGAAATCTTCCAAAGCGGTTCCTCCCGGTGGCTTCTTGACGAGTGCCTTGTTGACCCAGATCAAGAAGACTGGCAACATGAAGTAAATGATACCAGGGACAAGATAAGCAGCCCAGAAGCCGACAAATCTTGCGAGGTAGGCGGTTGCAACACCGATGAAGGCACCGATGTTGATGAGCAGGTAGAACCACAACATGATAGACTCCGAGGTAGCTTCAGGATCCACGATAGCCTTGGAACCATCCTTCTGGACAATAACATGGTGCTTCCTGTGGGGACTCTGATCGAGAACAGTTGGGGCGATATTAGGCTTGAAGAGAGCGGCACCGATAGCGAGCATGTAAAGACTGAGAGCAAATGGTCCGATAGCAGTACCGTTCTGGATGAGCTTGGGAATGGCAGCGATGATCATGATGACATGTGCAACACCACAGACTGCGACACCAATGCAGATTGTCTTGAATCGACCCAAGTGCTTATCAGCGAGCCATCCACCGAAAATTGGAAGACCGTAGGCGAGGAAAGTGAAAGCATCAGTCATGGCAGAGGCGATGACCGTTCCCTTTCCCAAAGCACCAGCACTTGCGTTCGATGGTGACCGACTTGTGACAGCTCCTGCACCATTTCCATTCACCTGGATGTCATTAGAATTTGTCACGACGTTCCGTGAGGCCGCCTAGACTTACAGGTAGTTTACCACGGATGAAATTCTTGAAAACTTGTTTACATCCGTAGTATGAAGCTCGCTCGGCAAACTCGACACCACAGAGGAGATAAGCAGTCCAGGGCATCTTTCCGGCAATTCTGGGGAGGGTAGCCATTTCCTCCTCGGTGGGAATGACATGGCCATTCTCATATGTTCCGGAGGAGATGATCTCTCCTGTTGGGTGCAACGAGACATGGTGCTTATCATCAAGCCCAGCAACGACCTGGCTCGGAGCCGAGGTGAATGTGTCGTCCATGATACCGTCCTCTGTTTTGAAAGTCAGTAAGTTTGTATTATATGGGAACCATTCAGTGTAACGTACTCATGATTGCGGTTATGGGAGGTTGGTGATCGGGGTCTGGTAGACTTCACAGATGGGCAACGACCTGAAGATGGGATACAGCGAGGGGAGCTCCCCTCATATAGCCGTTCCGCGACCATGGGAATACGATCTTGGGTGATCCCATGCCGCCAAGTACCCGCGAGGTAACAATCACTGAACTCTAACGGGCAGGAGCATGAAGGATTGCTGGGGTGATTGTGGCACGGTCAATGGTTGGCTCGTGAGGCCGTGGGTTCACAGCCAATTCGGACCAGAACAATTCCAGAAACTTGTCCAGTTTCACAGAGCCAATAGGGCGGGCTGATTAGGACCAACAATAACTGGATATAGATTGAAGTCGACAAGGAGTTGGAGGCACACGAGCGGGGGCTGATGCTGGTAGAACTATCAAAGACCACGATTCTCCCAAATCACTGGTGTCTACAAGTCTCAGGGGACTTTCTGAAGCGCAACAGGATTAGCTATACAGCCCAGGCAAACGGTAGGCCGGAGTTCAAGCTCAAAGAAGCAGGTATGGAAGAGATATTTTGAACTTCCATCGCATGCCAAGCAGTAAGATGGCCTCGGCGGCAGGTGAGCCTTGCTCAAGAGAGGCGAGGCTTAACGAAGATGGTGAGATGATAGCAGCAGATAACGACAACACTGCATCGGGGAGTTAGTTGGTGATGGGGGCATCCACTCCACTGATATGGCAACATCACCGGGATATTGAGCGCGGGCATACCACAGGATACCAAACCCCACTCCCATCGGTACTCAAACTCAGCTACTTTCAGCCTTCTTCGCAAATGTGTAGGCATCGACTGCCGTCACTATCGCACAGCATATAGATGAAATTAGCCGGCAACGTAGACATTGCAGCGATAATGCAGAACGTCGAGATTGGTATCCAAGCTTTGTTGTGGCTGTTGCCACAGCTGGGACTGTGAAGCTATTCCTGGTCGCAAAAGTCCCTCGCCATGGGCCAGATGAAATTCGTTATCACGATATGCGCTTGCAACCCCAATCCACCCCAGCCCAAGGCAGCACAACCCAACCCCATCTGCGAGTGTCGTCTGTGTCTCTGAATGTCTTCGTCCTCTCTCCACAATCCACAATCCACTTGTCGTTGTCTCGACTCGCCCGCGGCAGATCGTCCAGGGTCAGCGACGCGCCACTTGTCTCACATAGGAAGGTGACTCTGCAGACATCGACAGGCTAATTGACGGCCAAGCGTCCCAAGACAACCCCAAGACCACTATCCGGATTGTCTTGAACAATTGGCTGCTGGGCGACGGTCATCAAGAGGTGTGCTTGCACTGCTTGGAGAGCTTGAACGAGCTTGACAGCTTTCTTGTCCGTCTTCGCCTCTTGTCCTCTGTGCTTGTTCTGGCTTATCTGCGAGAGAAGAGAAATGAAGTGCGAGGAGGGGAGGGGAGGGCCAGAACAGGAGCGATGTTCATTTTTGCAGTTGAAGATCGGAGAAGCCGTGATTGTACTTATCGCGGGGATGCCTATGGTATTTGATGGGTCGCCACTTGATAGCAAGTTATCAAGATCTGATCTGATCCGAATTTTAACTTCGCTGTAAGCAAAACATAAACGCAGCCCCGCTGTGCTCGCATAAAAGTCAATACTGTATTGTTAACCCTGCCTGTGAAAAAATTCAAACAAAAATGTGAATAATAAAAGAACAAAAAGAGACTCGTAACGTGCCCCATCGGGGAATTGAAGGAGGTTCGTATGGACTACTGTACTCGAGTAGAAAATGCCAGACTTCCACTCGGCCATTGTCCTTCTTGGGCCTTCTCGATGTCTTGGTCGTCCTTGGCCTTCACGCCTCCAAAACGCCCAAGCCCTCCAAACGGGCAGGAGGCTTCGATGTGGGCGAAAAGTGGCTGGCAGATAAGCACACTTGGCAGTCCGCACAGCATTGCATACCCTACTCCGAAGCAGAGAGTGGACCTGCGGGAACGCCTCCTGCGCGCATCTGGGGATATGAAGAAGGAAGCTGCTCTGGCTTGTATCGGTCTAAACTTCTGAAGACTTACGAAGCAAGAGAGAAACCAGAAAGAAAAGCAACAAGCAAGGAAGCAGAGCGGGCGAACGAAATTTGACACGGGCCGAGAGATTCCAAATATCGAAACTGAATCTGTTCCAAGCACAAGGTAAAGTAGACGAGATCGGGGAATTCGATTATGTGAGTCTCTGGGCGCAGGCGCACAACTGCACATCTCGGGATGGATGATCCATCGGCCGCAGACCTTTCCAACTCCAACGAACGAGAATGAGGATGAGGATGGATGACCAAGCTCCAAGCATGCGCCGTCAGATTTAAAAGCAATGAAGAGGTCTTGGGGGCTTCTTAAAACAGACGACCTTTGTAGACGACCGAAGACAAGAAGGCAAGGAAGCGAATTGACAACACACGCCAAGATATCGCGATGTCGAACCGACATCAAGAACAACGAACAACTAACGAACTGCAGAAAGGGGAACTCGGATACATATATACAAGCGCCCACGGAGTAAGAGGCTCAGTCCATGCCGAATGCGAGCCGAATGTATGAGTCAAACGGTTGCGGAGTTCGATGAGCAGCACGCCCGGTCTGTACGTAGGTACGGGACTGGGGCGGCGAATGTTATCCCGCCTTACTGTACCAAGAAGGTGGGAAAAGGCGATTGGTTTTATTTCAAACCAAGGTCTTTCGCAAGGCTGTTGGCAATTGTAAGTCCAGATTTCAGGAGTGATCCATCCGGCTTTCTTCGGGGTACCGGAGTTCGCTGGATCGGTGGCTAGGAATAAGCAGGAAGGTAGGAAGGTCGGGATGACTGGCCCACGGACTTTTTTCCTATACGAATCTCCAATTTTTGTAACTTTGTTCTCTGTACGGAGTAGTGACGCCGGAGATCCGGTTTGGTTTTTCGTTTGTGTATTATTTGTCTGCGCTTGCTTTATTTATATCCAATGGTGTTCTTAATCTCGCTTTCATGATATTTCACGGCAAGTGCTGGTGTTGTTGTGGGAACTTGGTCTGGGTTTGCGAGATATGTACGAGCCGGATTTTTATTGATCTCAAATACCTGCAATCTCAGTAATATCAGCTGTCGACCTGTTCACTTTGTGCATTTCAGTGGCCAGGGCCTATAAAGGGAATTCCCCACTCCGATAGTTTTACGCTTCATCGTTTTATGACAGCAATGTATTGGAGTTTCGTGGAACTATCAGTTGTGTGGCTCGTCTATCAAATGAACAGAATTGCAGTCTAAGAAAATGAATTGCATTTGATCAGTGTCAGTGATAGTTGAAGAAGTAAATGAGAAATTCAAGAACTCCTGAAAGTTGCAATCTAGAAGTGTTAAGCGCCCTTTCTTTCTTCCTCATTCCTAACACATCAAGTCCTGTAGCTGTAGTTCTCTGTTATATTTATCCAACCTAGCATGATTTTAACCAGCATACCGTCGCTGTCGGCCTTCTTCCCATCGCCAGTCCCTTCCTTCTCCTTCCAATTGAAGCACGTCCTCGTGATATCCGCAAACTCAACCCCAGACAAGCGGATGAGATCGTGCGAGCAGTCCAACGCTCGACGCATTGCGTCTCATCTGCATGATATTGTTGGCTGGCATCTCCTGCCACGAGCTGATCTGCCCTCCTTTTCCATTCTCTTGGCATAATTAGTGATGCATGTGCGCCACTATCGCCAGTTTCTAGGCAGCCGTCAGAAGTAGTCCGCAATTGTTTGCCTCGCTGGGAGCCTCGCACTACCTTCTGGCAAGAGCAACATTCTTCCTAATCACAACGCCAAACAGTCTAGAAACAGCAATTGGGACGTCAATGACTTATTTTGGAATTACGTGGCTAATTGCCTGCACAACTGACTATGTGCTTCTACGACCAATATGCCTTCGCATGCGGCGACTATAGATGGGGACATTTTCGGCAACATTGTTCTAAGGAGTACAGGACTGGTGAGACATGTGGGATGAAATTGGTTATAGAAACAATCCACAAGTCAGAGATTTGCAGGCTTTGCCAGAGGATCGAGACCAAATATGCACAGCAGCGAAAGGAGGAAGAGCGGATCCAGAGATGGACAAGAGAAGGGGGAAAACATTGGGCTGCTGCAACCGCGCATACGTGGAACAATGTCGAGAAGTTGCAGGGAGAGATTGTGTCTTTGCTTCAAATGCGCCTTAGCAGAATGCAGACAATTGATGGCGGAACCGCTATGGAAGACATTGAGGATAGCGAACCCGAAATTACAGCCCAACCGGACACCATTATGGGAGATCCATTCAAATCCCCAAGCGGCAATGGACCTAGCAATGTTGGATCACCTGATCTCGGTGCATCCTCAACACGGGTCCAGAGCAAAGCCGTTGAGCCGGTACATACCAATACTGTGGCAAGGCCAGAGGTACCCCTCCGGATTTTCCCCATACACGCGCCTAAGGACGCAGTCTTGATCGATTCATGGCAAAATCATGCACTGCCCAATATCAAGCATTCGATTTGCACTGGTGATGATTCGAGCATCTCGATAAATCTCTTGCGGCAAGGCAAAACATTGGAAGATTCCGAAACCATCATTCGAGATCAAAAAAGCAAGCCCCGTTCAGAGGACCAACAGGCGGAGATAGTTCGATCTATCAAGCAACTCCTCATTCCCTTGGCTGCTCCGAGAGTGCTTTTTGTTGTTGGCTCCATAAAGAGGACGGCAAGAAGATCCGACTTAGATCTTCAGCCATGCGCTGCGCGAAACACTGCCTTTTTAAGCCGGCCGCCTATGGGTGTCTCAATCGGTATCGAGGGAAGCGTAAAAGACACCGCAACCCTTGGAGGTTACGTCTACATTGATGAGATACCGCACATATTGACGGTACATCATCTCTTTGTTGATGATGAGACTGCCCGAGTATATGAAGCTGGAACTGCGATCACTCAGCCGTCGCTGCAAGAAGTAAAAGAGTTCAGCGAATTATGGGACCGTATCAAGTCAAAATCAACGGGTGAATCTTTCCATTTAGATTGTGTCAGAAAGGCATTCGACGACTTGAAGGCCTGCTTACCGGAATTCTCATTCGGCAACCTGACAATTTCTTCCGGCTATCGCAATCGATCTTCAAGGGACGGACCCTCGAATGTCGAAATGGATTGGGCTTTATGCAGAGTAAAAGACAGGAGAGTTGGCTCAAACATGTCCCTATGTAAGAGGCATTTCTGTCAACAAACATCCTCTGTCACACCTGGCAGCACTGTCTTTGCCATCGGCCGAACTAGTGGCCATCAGAATGGCGAAATAAATGGCTGCACGACGAGTCTCTTTCTACAAAA
The DNA here is from genome assembly GCA_017366145.1 of Cadophora sp. M221. Lineage (NCBI taxonomy): Eukaryota > Fungi > Ascomycota > Leotiomycetes > Helotiales > Ploettnerulaceae > Cadophora > Cadophora sp. M221. Next base: position 196,801 of record JAFJYG010000002.1, on the reverse strand, counting down.
CGATGACGGTTCCTACAGGGAGTCCGAGGAGTGGGCCATTCTACGACCAACTTCAAAACTGGGTGACTACTGGGATTGGAGTTTCCGGCGACTCTGGTGCTTGGATAGTCGAGCATGGAACGGATAGTCTCGTTGGGCAACTATGGGGTCGCGATTTTCACGAACGATCTTCTGGAGATGACGGCGAAATTATTACCTACTTTACTCCCATCCTCGATATCTTCGACGACATCCGCGAGTTTACAGGTGCAGCTGAGATCTCAATTTCTATGAAGGAGGAGAGTGACCCAGGAGACGACAAAGACAGAAACAGGATGGTGAGTACAAAAATCCCGTGCCATGTTGGCCACTTGTATCTGGCTTCTAAATTTCTAATAATCCAAAGGTTTCTTCATCACAAATTCTACCGTTTCAACCGTTAGCTTCACTGGGAGAAGCTGTTACCGATACCCAAACCGTCAATTCTGGAATTTCTACTGGCTTTCTGCAGGAGTTCAAGAAAGACGCTCCTGATTGCGAGGGCTGCAACAGTGCAGCTGTTGACTGCAGGTGCCTGAAAGCCTGTGAGCTGAATATCCTGGCAAAGCGTACTGAGAGCGGGACCGTGTGTGAGATTTGCCGCAAGAGCATGTCTGTTAGAGACGGGTCAATTGAGGCATCGAGGGATAGGGTTGCACACATAGAAAGTGAAATTCTTCAGCTGAAAACGGAGAGAGAAAACAAGCAAATGTCCCTACGGTAGCAGTGGGTGGCTTAGAAGCTGGGAATTAAACATCTTTAACTATTAAGCTCGCATAGCCACACTCTACTTACCCCAACTTTGACGAATTTTGTGTTTGGTTCAACAACTTTATCCCCATATCCCCTCGTGATTCCGATACTTGGTGTTTCAGGTTTGTATCTGTTTGCATTAAAGAAAAGGTCTCACGGCATAAGCCTTCAATAAAGTATGATCGTACCCAAATCTCGATGAATCCGATGTATTTAAAAATTAACTCCATTCTTTCAGGGTTCTGGCGATGACCCCAACCTGTCTAATCTCTGGGTACTACCCAGACGTCCACATAATTTGTCGGCTTGCGTCAGACTGCTCATGAATCCAGAAAATCATCACCAGTAAGTACTTTAACCAAATCGCGCTCTCAACTCGGCTTCCGTCATGAACACGATCTTTGGGTCTGACCACCACTTGGAGTACGGGGCTGGAGCTGCCTTCTGACCAGATTGCGTGCCCTGCTTCTCCCACGCAGTGAATAGGTGAGCGGAATCTTTGACATCCCGAATGAACAGCTGAGTCCATAGATTAATCCGTCTGCGACTAGTCTCCGGAGCATCACTCTCTAGAACCTTATGCAAGTAGCTACCAGTTGACGGTCCTGGTTCCGGGAGCTCATTTGACAACTGCACCGTTCCAGGAGCTACGATGATAAGGATTTCGAGACCCTTGAATGCAGCCAAGTGCATGCCGAGTTTGTAGGCGGCTTCATATCCATGTTTGCAAATGGCCTGGCTGGCATAAGTCGGGTTTTGTCCAATCTGCTTTCGTTCAATGTATGCGTGTTCCAGGATTCCACCGACGGCAAGAGTCTTAATGCTGGCAAGGCGTTCTGTGCTTGGTGCGTCTGGTTGAGGGTGTAGCTTGTCGTGATACTTGAACTGTAGGAGCTCGAGGTAACCTGCGAGGAAGATGACATCGATGGAAGGGTTGAACATTACCGGAACAGCAGGCCAACATCCGGGCCGGTCATGTTTCCAGATGTGGACTTCAGCAGGGGATTTATCGACGGCTTCTTTAGAGGTATATGATGCAGCTCGCAGGTCGTTCAGAAGTTGGGTTCGGATGTTTACTGTGGGGCTAATATCCATTGCTCTCCCTGAAACGATATCGTCACCAAATTTGGGAGGACCAGTGGGCTTGTCATGTAGGCTGAAACTGGTGATTTGTGGTACTGATGATGCTCCAACTACAGCGAAGTCCCATACATGTGCCTTAAGCTCGTCGGGGAGTAGGGGGAACTTATGGAACTGGCCACTGGCTGTAGCGTTCGTGGAGGTTGAGGGGGCCATTTTGGGAGAGCAAAGGGCTGAATTTCTTTTTGGAAATGTTTTGTTGTGAGAATTCAAGATATCGATTGATCAAATGCGATTTGGGTCGGAGCTGATTTTATTAGTAATTTTCTCCGACTGTTCTGTCTGAAATACATTGTTCTGAAATCGCTTAGCTGAATGAGGTTTCCCTAAGCGAACTTCGAAGAGGTCAACGGCTCTTCAAAATAGGGATTTATATACCTCTTGATTAGGAAATGACGAGATTAGGCTACGTCAGTTTAGTTTTGGCCAAAACATAATTCATCTACTCAATAAAATAATTCTAAGATAACTTTGAAAGTGGAATTTGAGGGTATCTAAAGGGGATTTTGACTCTGCTGCAGCCATCAATCAACCAACTCTGCGCTCTCCCAAAGCAACAATATCTTTCTCTCACTGAATATATTTTACTTAACCAACGCTTGCAATTTTTTTCATTAACTTCAGAACATTTTTTTACCCTCCCATCGTCGCCGTTTTGCAAAATCGCCAGTCTCCAATTCCTCAGCCAGCTAGAGTTTGACACCCAAGGGTCTCGAAAGGGCTTTCACCATATCCCACATCAACCAAGATTTCCTGTTCTACCTCCTTCGTCTGCATTTTGCACCGAGTGCACGTATTGTAGCCATCGGAAATGGTACTCACGATCCGGTTGTGAAAATTGAGCTTGCTAGATGCGAAGTATGTTGACGCGGAACAGCTCGCCAGAGCAGCCAGACTCCAAGATTGTCCCGAGGTCTGGAGGATTGTACTCCTGGAGCAGTCAATGGCGATAGGAATGTACGCTTTGGGCATTAAACTGCATCGACTTAGATGATTGTTGTGACTCTTGATCTGGGGTTGCATAATGTCTGGGATGGAACTGGCTAGGGTACTGTCCGGGAGATTTTCGGGTTGGCGTGGAATCATGTTTTGCCGAACATGTTGCCTTCGTTCCTTTGTTGAGGGCTGTGAATGATTCCCCGATCATTCGTATGCCGGAGACAATGGGAGCGAACTTAGCGCCGGCTGTTGATGATGATGTGAAGGGAGTGCCAGGTGTTTATTTTGGGGGACAAGGTGGAGGTGAGAATGACATGCAGTTTTCCCCTTTCATACGAGTAGCTTGAGATTATTTTTGATGCCGGCAATCCTTCTATGAGAACAAGGCTTTTGTCTCTAAGACCAGTGTATGATAATCGCTGAAGGATTCTGCATGTACTCTTTCTTTCGAATTTGCTCTGCACATGTTCCTCCATCCATGTACAACAGAACGTACAATAACCCATCCTCAAAATTTCCAACACCAAATCAAACTTAGTTCACTCAAGGCTCCACTGGAAACTTCGTACATGGACATTCAAACCTATGCTCTCCCCTCAGCAAGCCAGGATACTCAAACTTCGCCGCAAAATCGGTAGGGCTTATCATATAGAATTTCTTCCACATCAACTTGTGTTTCTGTTCCTGCGATATTTCTTTTTTGAATCCCATCACCGCAACACGCATGATATAGCTCGGTAAAATAATGTTTCCAATCCGTTCGTAATCCAAATTTCCATCCAAGTCCGCCCATTCTGCAAGGGCAGAACCCAGGTCATTCTCCGGTACAATGTGTATCTTTTCAAGCTGGGCGCCCATCCGAAACAGCGAAACCATTGTGTGAATTATCATGCCGCAATCGTCTAGGTATTCAGGTTCAACGGCAATTTGTCGAACAACATTGAAGTCCTGGAAGTAATTAATGGCAAGGGCAAAGGCAATCTCCATTTCGGCGAAGAACAGAATGTCTTTTTCGGCATTAAATGGAAACGGTGTGGCAAAGAAGGGTCCAAAAAGACCTCCAGCGAATCGGAGAGGGTGGGATCGTAACGCAGTCTTGCGAGAGGATTGACAGATTTGAAACATAGCGGGAAGTCGGTATTTGAAAATAAAGGATGGTTGGGACTTGAGTTCGAAGTTGTCGGATAGGAGCTCCTGTGAAGCTTTGACCGTGATGAGTGAAGCCGGAATGTCGACCGCTTCCCATATGTTGAGTTGGAGCTCGGCTGGGAGTTTAGAGAAGAGCTTGAAGGCTGGGTTTGCCATTTTGCTCTGGAGTAGAAGTTGAATGATCCAGTCGATTGATAATTAATGATCAAGCAAAGGGGTGTGTAGAATAAGTATTCAATGTGGATGTTGATAATGTTGAGTGATAGATAGAACTGGAATTCCAGCCGAGATAGACATTTCGACGATATTCGAAGTCGTACCTTCTAGTTAGGAACAAAAGATACCGAGAATCAGAGATTAGGCGTGTCTGTGGTGTGGGGGCAATCCACCCGATCCTCTTGACTGCCTATTTAGTTATCGGTCAGAGATGGAAAGCACAGCTCACGCCTCCTGCCACCATCAATCGGCCACAATCAGTGCATCACCAATCCATTTTAAAACCCCACTGGAAGTCAGACATATGCGATCACAGCATATGCATCTTAGTGAAGTTAATTCTCGACTTCCACACTCCACAAATGAAGACAATATTTTATTTACATTCTGAGAACGATAGGCGAGAGCCTCGTTGGAGACTTACAGGCAGCTTTTCTATAGACAACAACCAGGTTTTCCCCTCTCAATCAATACTTCATGCAGTCGATAACGATATTCCACGGGCTTTCGTGCAACAGGAAACTGTTCTTCTTTTGACAAAACTGTTGATCGGCGAGAAGAAAATGAGGAGTGTTCCTAATATTATGATTGAGATAATAATGCATGAACTAATTCGACAAGCTGACTTCGCATGGTATGGTTCTTCCCTAGATTGTGTTCCTCAGTGATTACCTCCCCAGCCAGCGCGCATTCACCTTGGGATGCAGCACCTCGGAATGTACCGTGTTCATGAGCATTGAAAGTGTCCTACATACACAAGTAGTCACCAGATTTATGTTTAATAACACTCCCCAGTCCAAAATTTCATGCTAAGCGAGCGCCAGTAATCATTCTACTTGTATCTGGAATTGCCCCATCGTCCGAGACATTGCCAAGCCAAGCTCCTCCTCCACCAGCGTAAATATAGCCGTGAGAATTGAAACTCTATGGACCACGTAAATCCATCGCATTCGCGGGCGAAATTCCTGCGAGGCTCAACATTACTGGATCAAACGGCGATCGCCATTGACCTCCTCCCCTTCCAATGCCCACCGGTTCCGCTCCTGGAAGCACAGGGGATCCGCCTTGAACTGGGAACATATTCAATTCCGTCTCGATAGTTACATCATCGAGAGTAGTGGAATTGACGCTGAGCTGCACGTCAGGCTCAAGTGGCTGATCGTACAATGTAGTCAAGGCCGCTTTCAACTCTCCTTGCAGACTCACAAGCCATGGATGCACAACAGAGAGGTAATCATGGATCGTGACGTATCCGAGCCCATCTCTCGCTGGAGTGACAGTCAAGCTCGCCTGTTTGACTCTGGGGCGCGATTCACCACAACACTTCACAAGCTGCATCTCCCCTTCGTCAAAGTCCGGGTCCCAGTCTGGGAATGCCCTCCACTCCACATCTGGCCCGTTATCGTCGGCGTCCGGATCGGAATGCTGAGCGTGTCTTTCAAGCCAGTTGTCCTCCCATAGTTCAAGCTCGCTGATTCGCACAGTGATTGATGAGATTTTCGGCTCGGTGAGGCTGGATGTCGAAAGAGGGTGATATTGGCCGGTTGTCACGTTATAGTAGGGTTCTGGTGCGGCAGAACCTTGTTTGATGAGGATTGCGGCACGGTCAAGTGGACCGGTCAGTGGCCAGATGAGACCCAGCTTGCCAGGCAGCTCTTGGATGGTTCTTTGAGCGTCCCTGAGCTCCCGCATGGTCGGGTAACTCGCAGGAGGAACCGGCAGCTGCTGACTTCCTCCCACTGGGGCAGCCGGCGGGTGTGACATTTTGAGGTACCTGAGGTGAAGCAACGAGAAGGGAAGGGAAAAGAAGGGACGAGGATGATTGGCGATAAGAACGAGGTGGGTGGTATCGAGGTGGATGTTGATGAACTCGAACTGCAGGTGAATGAGTCGAGTAATTAAGGAGAGAAGGGCAAGCGAGGAGAAGGTCGGTCCAGTCTTTAGGTAATTGATGAAATCTCGGCTAAATTAAAGCGCCACAACCGAGATTGGCTACAAAATGCTGATACTTTACTGTGTGCGTGGACAAGGTCAAATGACGGGAAGAAGCGCTCGAAATTTCCTACGGGGGTAATAACTTGTCTGCTGGGTGTAGGGGGTATTTTACGATAACCGAGCCTCGTTTAACCCCCTTTTTTTGCCCCCACCTGCTATTACGGTAAATACCCCGATTCTAGATCTTGATTCCCGTCCGTTCCCGTCTTGGCAGCTTGTTTACACTCTAACTCGACGACACCCTGTCAACAAGGGTGGCCTGGATGGACCTTTTTGAAAATCAGCTACCACATGCTCAATAAGGAAAGACTTCCGTGTCAGGTAGGAGGTTGAAGTCAGATCTGTTGAAGGAATTTTCCTTCCACGGAGCAAATTCCTACTTTTTTGGAGCACTTCACGCCCGATGCCCGTTGAGGCATTCTTCATCCAGTAATGCTGACCCCCGCCCTATCAACTTCCCAGGGATTGCGATGTTATGGTTATGATCAAGCTGTGCCGCGGCGCGCAATTGGTAGCCTGGTGTCTCATATTGAAGTTTGCTCTGAATGTCGAAGCTCGATATGATGCATAGAAACAAGTTCATTATATTATATATTCTCTAACTATACACGGCAAATCTCGGAACCCAATCTTCCCCAGACTACGATTACTTCGGCTTTGCAGTTGCAGTTGCAGCCGCTGAGGAACAATAAGCACTTTGATACGCGATCACTGTACTGGCCACAGCCGTCCCACAAGCTCCATTCGAGCAATCTCGGATTCCAAAGCCAAAGTTGACATTCTTACAAAGACAAGAAGGATCGGGTGTTGCACATCCAAGAGTAGAATACTGAGCGATGACATTGTTGAAGCATGTCTGACCGCATGAGGGCAGAGCTGCGATGCCCGTAGCCGTTGTTGTTGGTTTCACTGTGGCTGCTGCAGATGCACAGTATGCTGTCTGAAAAGCAATGACGGTGCTTGCAACAGCAGTCCCACATGCCCCGTTTGAGCAATCGCGTATCCCGAATCCGAAGTTGACGTTTTTGCAAAGACACGATGGATCTGGCGACGAGCAACCAAGTGACGAGTACTGAGCGATGAGATTGTTGAAGCAAGTCTGGCCGCATGAAGGTAGAGCGGCGATTCCGGTAGCAGTTGTCGTTACCTTTACTGTGGCAGCTGCTGATGAACAGTACAGGCTTTGGTAGGCGATGACTGTGCTTCCAACGCTCGTTCCACAGGCCCCATTGGCGCAGTCGCGAATGCCAAAGCCAAAGTTGGCGTTCTTGCATAGGCAAGACGGATCTGGGGACGAGCAGCCGAGGGTGGAGTATTGAGCGATGACATTACTGAAACAGGTCTGTCCACATGAAGGAAGAGCGCTTATAGCCGTGATCACAGGGCTAGCGGTAGAAGATGTCTTTGAGGTCGTGGTTGACCTAACGGTGCTCGAGGTAGGTTTGGATGTGCTCGAGATTGGTTTTGAGGTGCTCGTACTTGACGTGGTCGTAGGTTTACTACTGCTCGTTGTGATGGCGGAGGATTTTGTCGATGAAGAGATTTTACTTGATGTCGACGAGGGTTTGCTCGTGTTCGAAAGAGGTTTTGTACTTGATGAACTCGGTAGAGGATCACAGTTTCCCCATTGTGGCTGGCTGCATCCTGGAATTAGCACCGAATCGATGTAAGGTGGAAAGAGAATCAACTTACCAACCAACCCCGCAGTCTGAAGGGAGAGATCCACAAATCCCATCCTTATTACAACAATTTCCGAAGCCTGAACTACAGGTGAAGCTGTTTGCTTTTCCGCAAGTCCCGTCGGTGGTATTTCCCACCAGTCCTAGCCATGGCGGTGGTAGAGAGGGAACCACTGGCCAAGTGCAGTTTCCGGACTGGCAGACAGAGGTTCCGCAAAAGGCCGAGCCTGTACCACATTTTCCACTGGCATTGCAGCAATCGCCCCATTTACCAGCACACTTTTGGCATAGAATGTCAGCCATGCATTTTTGAAACAGTTGAAGAAGGTTGGGGGTGGATTGTAGGACGGAAGGAAGCGCATACCAGCCGATCACCATTTTGTGTACCGCACGTCCCATCTGTACTATAGATTTTGTCACCAGGGCAGATTCCCTCCCAGCAAATACCTGGCTCACAATCTGATCTGTAAATAGGCACAAATTAGTCGTTGAGTACTGTGGATAGCTCTCTTCTAGGACTTACGTTGAATTTCCGCAAGTCCATATTTGCGAATTGCAACATTGTCCCACAGAATTGCCAACACATGAAGCATTTTTGTGCAGTGGACCACAAAAACCGTCAACTGCCAACACCGGCTCAATATCTAGAATCGAGGTAGAATGTCAGTCTCCTGAAAATGGTACGATTATTGAGATACTCACAACCCGCCGTGCAGTAGAGACTGTTTGGTTTGATGTTACTGCAATCAGGCAATATGGTTGGATTCAGGATGAAGAACTTCTCCACCGTGATGCCATAGGTTATAGCCAGCAGAGAACAGGTGTAATAGTTTACTTGATCAGTTGTGGGGGCCGAAGATCGACAGTTGACCGTTCCTGCTGTGATATTGCCCGTGGTTATTAGACTGGTGTTCTGAAATAACGTTGGTGTGTCCATTGCCAAAGCAGAAGAAGTCAGGGACGTAGCAGTCTGACTGGAAGTGGCCGAGCTCTTGGTGCTGGAGGTGATCAAGATTCCGTTGGAAGTACTCGGTCTAAGAGACGAGATGAAGGTTGAGGAAGTCGTGATACTCTGAGAAGTCACGTCGCGGCGTGCCAACTTCGACCATTTCACGGGCTGACAAGTACCGGCCGCTTCAGCTATACAGCTATAGAGCATAAGAAAAAGAACGATTGAAGACTTCATTGTCAAGTAAAAGGAAAGCTCGCTCTAAGCATCAAGTGAATCTTTGAAAGATCAAGAAAATGGGCAGCGACCAGACTACCTAGTTTGATTACAGAACAGAGCTGGACTTGAATCTAGAAACCTACGCAGATGAACACTTGTGGGTCCTGGGGGCAAGAATTACCCTAGTATTACTGTCGCCAGATGCGGCGCTTTCATGCCTCCTTCCCGTTAGAGTGGAAGTCCGTCACAAAACTTCAAGATTATTGAAATCCAATTTTTCAACGCTGTAAGACTTCAGGCTGCATGCAAGATTTTTTTTATCAGAGATGAGTTCGGAAATCAATCTCCGACTCGGTTAACTCTTACAGGGTATTAAGCTCATCTTGGCAAAATAACAAGAAATGCAAAGCATTTTCAATCGTCTTTCCAGCGGCACAGCACGCCAAGATGTGCTTAATTTTCTGCAGGAGTTGAGGATGGTGCGGATGGAGCCGCGAAGTGTAAAAGCTTGCATGCTGCAGAGGAAGATTGATTCGCTGCCTCGTATTCAAACCCCTGACATGCAAGTTGACAAGCAGGTTCTCCCGACACTACCACATAGTACATGGTGGTTCCTGGTTCTTCGATATCAAAACTGGAAGCTACTGCAGGCACCGAAAAAAAATTGCATGGTCATGCAATCATCACGGAGGAATCTAATGAAGAATCTTACATACCGATATTACCTGACTGCATTCATCATTGGAAGAAGTCCTCGCTTAGCAGAGGAAGGCTTCTGGACCGTCAAAATCAAAAAGTGTTCTCCAGGGATGCAATAATGCAATCTCTCTTAAACGAAGTTGATTAATAAGATGTCACTGTCAGTATGCAAGTCTAAGGCGCAGCTTTGACTTGTATTCGGAGATCAGATGCATGTGAAGCGAGGATATCGCGCAAGCCACGATGAAGGCTGGCAACCCATCGTCCGGAGTAAGAATGGAACGATGGAGCTCGATTTGAACCGGGAGAATCTCCGATTGATGTTCAAGGGTGTTTTATTTGAATGAGGTACATCACTGTTTGTGTTTCTTCCTGAGTTTCTCACGTATTCTTTTTTCTGTCGTTCATCATTCTCCAAACGATGGCCTTCGGTCGTTGGACTTCGTTCTTGGCTGCTGCCATTCTGATATGTTCCTCTTTGCCTGTCGTCCATTCTCAGTGGAATCAAGACTATGATCGTCGCCTCCAAAATGGCGTCACAAATTACTTCTAGTGAGTTCTTGTATTTCTTTCCCCTGTATTGTCTGTATGGGTCTTTATTCTGTCAAATTTGGGATGAGGTTTCACGTGTAATACTTCTTTCACTAAGTGATTTATACCGTATCTTCAAATCAACGCTATTCAATGAATCAGCTCAAGAAGAAGAAATTGCTGTGTGCCATACATGCCTAGTACTTACATTGGTCATAGCTATCCGACGACATTCCAATTACCTCAGCAAGTTGTCCATCTAGGTAATGAGCAGGTCGTTCTTTACTACAACTGTTACTACATGAGAGATATTTGTGAAAATTCGAGGGCTTGGTACGCCACGGCTCGAGGACAAAACCCGCATCCAAACAGTCAGCTACCAAACTATGTCTTCGGCTACGACTACAATTCTGGCAGAGCCTACTCCTCGCGAGCCAGTCAGCGAGGTGCTCGTAAGTGAAAATCGGAGAGTGAATGCACTTTCCATTCTTATTATCTCCTGAGCATCATTCCTTGCGTTTACTTCCTCAATCATGCCGAATGAGCCAAACTGACTCTCGTGTTGCAGACACCTGTCCTAGCTCGTGGAAGAACAGTCATGCTTGCCCTGAACAAACTCAGCATCTTCCTATGAGAAATGACGGTCAATGGATCTCAAGCAGGTTGGAGCCTGGCACCACCATCAACGGAATCGAGAATGAGCGCGATGCCAATGGCCAGATAACCAGATACTCGCGTATGAGATACACTTGCGACGAGTTCCCTCCAAAAACATGGGTTGAAGGTGGAGACGATGTTGACCGTTCTCATCCTGCAAGCACACGATGTGCTGCGTTCCGGTGTGGTCCTGGGACAAAAGCAGAACAAAACTGTTTGTATTTACAGCCAATGTTGCGACCAAGTAATTCGCTGATTTGTTAAAAGGGCAAGCTACATCCCATCTGGTGTTGCGAAACAAATTGACCAACATCACGACAACACGGAGAAGAACAAGCAATGGAGCCGAGTTTTCCTGGTTCTCAAATCGGAACAGCGTTGCGCTCTTTTCATTCGGGACGTACAATCAGCCCGACGGAGCTGCTGCCAGAGTCGTAACCTATCGAGACGATCCGACAGTAACCACCCTGACCGGTTCTTTCCCTGTCACGCAAGCAAAGCGTGACTTGGCAGATAACAACTCCACCATCACTGCGATGGAGTACATATGGCCGGAAAAACTGAACTATACAGACATAATGAATCTAGTGAAAGCGGGCCATGCTGATGAGACCGTTATTTCGGCTCACTCATACGTGCCAGAAACTGGGAACCACACTGACACCGATTTCGACTGGGGATATGACGAAGAAATCGATGGTGTCGATGAAGGGCCAGAGATGGAAGATTCGCAGCGCATCAGCACACGAGAGATGAGTATGGAGCAGACCAGAGCTCAGCCAGTCATGAGAAGTATACATGAAACTTCTTTTACTCCTCTCCTGAAGAGATCGAGTCCTCAAGACCTTCAGAGCGCCCAGTCAATCGTCGACAGTGCCGTAGAGGAATCTAGCAAGCTCAATCTGGCTCGTCTTGCGAAACCACTCCGAAATACCTATGGACTGAAGCCTGGGACTGTGGTCGGAGGAAATTCCGCCATACGGCTCCCCGTTACAGAAAATCAGGACGTGACTCCTCTCTTGCAGGTCACCGACAGAATAGCCGAAGCAGCAGCTCTTGTCGCCGAAGGTAGTGCTTCATCCGTCATTGGAAATCACACCAAACGAGCTGTTGCTGCGACAGGCTCATATTGGATGGGAAGCATCACACGGCGTGGAACTGTGCCTTGGGGGAACGACCCAGCATATAAGGTGTTCCGAAATGTCGTTGACTATGGTGCAGTCGGCGATGGTATTACAGTAAGTTTAAGTACTGTCCCAGACCTAGAACATGCGAACTGACGGTATCATTCAGGACGATACAAAAGCGATCAATGCCGCCATGGGCAATACAAATGGAACTGATGCTAGATGTGGCAAAGGATGCAATGGCTCGACAACCAAGAACGCCATTGTATACTTCCCACCTGGCACCTATCTCATCTCGACAAGTATCGCAATGCCCTTTGGTACGCAAGTTATTGGCGATGCCAACACGAGACCTATTTTGCTTGCCGCGCCGAAATTTGTCGGACTTGGTGTTTTGTCAACGGATGAGTATACTGGCGGACCCGACAACAGCGATGGAAGCAGTCAAGAGTACTACATCAACACTGCCAATTTCTACCGGCAAATCCGGAATGTTGTGATTGACATCACCAAGGTCACAACACCTGGCATGGCTTGTATCCACTACCAAGTTGCACAAGCGACCAGCATGCAAAATGTTGAGCTCAAAGCTTCCGCAAGTTCTGGTGGCATTGGAATATTCGCTGAGAATGGTAGTGGAGGACAGATTTCCGACGTTACCTTTACAGGTGGTGCATTTGGAATCTTCGGTGGCAACCAGCAGTTCACGGCGCAGAGACTTGTGTTCAACGGTTGCACCATTGGGGTCCAAGTCATCTGGGACTGGGGATGGGTATGGAAATCGATATCCATGACTGATGTAGGGACTGGTTTCAAGTTGCTACCCAACGGGACGGATACGGGTAACATTGGCTCCATCTCCGTCCTCGACTCTTCCTTCAAAAACGTCGGCACAGCTGTTCTCATCGCCCCGCCATCTTCTACTGTTGGGTCCGGTAGTACGGGTCTTGTCCTCGAAAACGTTGCTTTGTCTGGAGTCACGGTAGCAGTAGCAGATTCGAGTGGTAAGGTCATACTTGCTGGCACTGTAGCCCAGATTGACCAGTGGGCTTTGGGCCCAACTTACGAAGGTTCGGTTACAGCACGCACTTTCTCTGCAGGAGCGAAGGTTGGCAACTATCAGAGACACTCGACTCTCTTAGACTCAACCGGAGCGTACTTCGAGCGTGCTAAACCACAGTATGAAAAGCTTGGTGTCGATCAATTCGTAAGTGTCAAGGCAATCGGTGCGAAGGGGGACGGGGTCAGCGATGATACATCAGCATTTCAAGCCGCACTCTATGCCAGCTTGGGTAAGGTTTTGTTTGTTGATGCTGGGTCATACATATTGACTTCTACCATAATCATTCCCAATGGTGCAAAAATTGTGGGAGAGACTTGGTCACAGTTGGTTGCGTCTGGATCATACTTCAAAGATGCCAGGTAAATCTTCCTCAATTATCTTCGAAGCAGCAGAAAGTTTACTAACAACACTCACCAGCAATCCCAAAGTACTTATCAAAGTTGGCAACATTGGCGACATTGGCAACGTTGAAATACAAGATCTGATCTTCACTACACGCGGAGCCACAGCTGGCTTGATCTTGGTTGAATGGAATATTCAAGCAGAGAAGGCTGGATCAGCTGGTCTCTGGGATTGCCATGCTCGGATTGGCGGAGCTACAGGTACAGAACTGACGCCGGCGGAGTGCCCTGCTAGTACGAGCGGCATCAATGCTGGATGTAGTGCGGCTAGTCTCATGTTCCACCTGACCTCTCAGGCTTCAGGCTATTTCGAGAATATGTGGCTTTGGGGAGCTGACCACATGCTGGAGTACGTCTTCCATCTCTGCTGGAGAATTTCATCGATGCATGCTAACGTGCCATCAGTGACCCGGATCTGGTATCTGCAAACAACGACATGGTTCAATGCTCGATATACATTGCCCGTGGGTTCTTGATCGAAAGTACCCATGCCACCTGGTGAGTTGCATTTTGGCGAGATATCCAACCTTCAGTATTGGTGCATGGAATACTAACTCTTGCTCTCTTCTTAGGATGTATGGCACAGCATCTGAGCATGCTGTGTTCTACCAGGTTCGTAAATTTCATGATTTTTCAAGTCGATAGCCAAGTCTCTTTTTTTTTTTTGATTCTGGATCTCGAAGGTCAGACCGAAAACCATGCTAACTCCGAAACCAGTACAATTTCCACGCAGCTTCTAACATATTTGCCGGAATGATTCAAACAGAGTCGCCATACGTGAGCATCCCTCTCTAGCAGAGTTCTCTCCTCTGTGGTGTCCCTAGATATTTCATATTCTCCTCGAACTCTCACATTCCATTCAAGATCTTTAGATGCGAGAACTGAGCCTTTGCAATCTAGTTCCAACCCACTCCTAAGCCTCCCGCGCCGTTTGCGGCTGTTGTTGGCAAGTTTATTGGTGACCCAAAATACACCTGCACCGCCGGGGATTTCAGTGGATGTGATGAGTCATGGGCTGTTATCATCGAAGGCTCCTCGAACATCTTCATTGCAGGCGCTGGTCTGTACTCATGGTTTTCCACTTACGCGCAGACTTGCATCGACACGCAAGCATGCCAGAAAACCCTTATGTTTCTTGATTCTAATGGGCCCAACGTCCGAATTCAAAATCTGATTACTATTGGAGCCCTCTACATGGCAGGTAAGCAATTCCTCACAGAAAATTCTCCTTTGCAGCCATTTTTCAGAACCCACCACTTGATGTACACATGTGTCCGCTCGGTCCTCTGGCACGTGAATCATGATCCCTCACTTCCATGTGCAAAGCATCCATGCTGACTCTTACTTTCTACCATTTAGTCATGAATGGTGTAGGTATAACAGCTGCCAAAAATCTGAACGTCAATGCACATCCTTTCTGGTCTCAGGTCTCAATTCTGGACGTTCAAAGCAAAACGAATCAATTCGAAGAACTTATCTGGATTGATCCCAAGATCTGGAAGATGGAACAGCCGGCATTTACGTGTATCCCGCCATGCTATATAATGATTCCACCGGTGAGTAGCCAGCGTACACTTTCTTTCTCTATTGCATCTTGCGCATTCTAGGGTTGCACTTCTCCAGCCACACAGGACATGCCATACTGACTTTGTCGTCATTTAGTGGACTGGCGCAACCAGCACGGTCAACTATCCCTTGATTACCGTGAGCGATGGATCTTGGACCAGTACAATTACTAAAGCGCCAATCACGGTCTCTGAATATGTCTTCGAGGTCGTCACAATAACAGCAGGTCCAGCGGGCAAAGCTAAGCGAGATGGCCAAGGCTTCTCACCGTTCTGGCCAACTCCAGCTACCACTCCCTCCTGGCCATCTGTCGTGTATGCTGGCATTGATGGTCAGTCAACCACAACGGCTCCCAGCGGTCCATTCCCTACACCTCCACCGAGCATCGGTCCTGACACACCCGATCCACCCATCGGAAGCTGGCCCAAAAGATTCATCCAACCGTACTCGGGCCCCTACAATGACCCCAAAGTGGGTGCATGTGACTATTATGGCCTCATTTGTATCACCGACCCATATCTATATCCTGGAGGATTTAATCCTACCTTTCCAGACGAGGGAGGAGACGGTGACGACGATTATGATGAGAATTGGGAAGATGCAACCATCACCTGCCCAACTTCCACAACCACATCAACGACCAGCTCAACAATATCCACCACAATTGACACACCGGAGCCGACCGCCTCGCCTTATCAAGAAGGAAATCCAGGGGATAACGAAGTAGCCTGCTACGGTGGCGGTGCAAAGACAGAGTCCGTACGTATGATCGCTGCAAGCAAGGACTTTTGCAACGAAATGAAAGGCGACACGTTCAAACCGGGCTATGTCCATACCGGGTCCTACCCATTCCCCTACAATGGCGGGTTCGGGTCGATCAAGATCGATATTCAATTTTCTATTCCGAACGTCAACACACTACTTGGTCGTGACTTGGCAAACGCCCAACTGTATACGTGGGAATATGACTTCGACGAGTGCATGAAGTACCTTGCTGTTCCTAGGGATGCCTGTAAGTTCAAATTTCTCGTAGCAGATTTCCCTTACTCCGCTTTTCCAGAAGTTTCGAAAACAGTGTGCTGACTGTAACCTTCTGTTTCTTAGGTAATTGTGGTGGTGTTAATGATAAGCAAGGTGGTGTGGTCACTAATAAGGGTATGTATTGGAGACTGGACCCGAATATCTACTAGCTGGACCTCAGTCCTCAACTTCTGAGCTTTTCTATGTAACTATGTTGTATATTTAATTGGAGACGAAAATGAGCACATGCACGTCGTGCGGGAACTTCTCCTTTGTTAAAGAGCAGACTAACATATTACTATTGCAATTAAGTTGTGTCTCGGCAGTGTTGAAACAGTGATTGAACCATCTGAAGTTTTGAGATTGAGAAGCCAGACCTGTATTTCATTGTGCTGTTGATAAATTGACCTAAGCCGCTGAGCTCCGTATTCTGGTGTCAACTACCCGCTATCAACTCGATACTTCTTTGGCCTCAAGATAAAACCTCATAAACTAAGGCAAAGCGAGGGTTCTTAAAAGTTTGTTATGATCTCAAAGGCTCTTCGCTAGAGCCGGAATAAATAAATTTCCGATGCTTGAATAGCATGGCTGGCAAGAGTTGTCCAAGCCCCACAGCCAGTGAGCATTGCTGAAAGGTCTGACTAGTCCCGCATTTCGGTAATTCTTTCAAGTAACAAGATAAGGGCAACGCAACCAATCAATGTGCTAACTCAGCAATCTTTGATGGTCTAACGGTCATGATTTCCGCTTGTCATTCTAGACAAGTCGCGGGAGATCGGGGTTCGACTCCCCGTCAGAGAGCTTCTCTTGAGTTCATGTCCTCCGAACACAGTTCGGATACACATCTACATTTTTTAGTTTTTTTGCTACGATTTTGCAGGTTGCTGCAGTATCTAACACAACAGAAACTGTGCTGAATGGCGGCTGATTTCTTTTTTTGGACGGACTCTTCTCATTTTTTCTGCCAACTCCTTTTCCCGTGTACCGAAATGTGCGACTCAAGCCTTTAGCGAGTATGGGTCAGCCGCGATGACAGGAGTTGGACCATTCGCAGGTACATGAGGTAAAAAGACAGCGGTACCTATGGGGAGTTTTTCATATGTCAAAATAAAGTAAAATCAGTGGTCGAGCGCTTCGACCAATGATTTGTTAGCAATCACTCTGCTCTCCGAGAGCCGCAGACAGAGCATCAAGAATAACTGAGGCTTGGGCCCTGCCCAAAACGCAGCCTAGGTAGGTAGGTAGGTAGGTACACAGTCACATCAAATTCTCCTGGCATTCGTATCCGCGACTTTTTGGATAGCAAAATCCAATACAAACCTCAGACTGCCAAGTTTTGTGGCTAGCGAAGTGGGTAGCTATATTAGACAATTCTGTTGGGAAATTATACTTAGTCACTGAGAATTGCTCGTAGGTGAAGTATTTGTTTGGTTCCAGACATTGACTAGGCTCTAATCCATACGGCCGGTAGATGTGATAGAGAGCAAATATTAATCGTCGCTTCACGGGAGACGAATTTCGAATACATCGTTCAAAGTACCGTCATATTAGAATGATTTCAATGAGGCTCTCACAGCTCCGTCAAGCCACGGTGTACGGAGGGACAAAAAATCCAAAACCGATGTCGGCACAGGCTCGTTCCGATATCAGACACGACTGTGTGACTATGTCTCAAGTGGTTGCTTTGCCGCGGCAAAAGGCGGTCTTTGAAGAGGAAATTATTTGAGTTTTATTCTAACAATCATACAAGATTCAAGATTGAATTGTATTCCCGGATAGTATTTAGTATATGTAACGAGACCTGTCATTCCTGCGGGACTTGAAATTACTATTCAGGAAAACACACCCGAGATTGCCGAGACATTCTTTTGGTATTCTCCGAAGTATAGCTAGTCGCGGCTTTGGAAATAGAAAATACCTTGATAGTTTCTGATATCAGGAGGATTGTTATGGCGCTTGTATAGCCGCCTTCCCGCTACGATCCTTGTCCTTCGTGCTGGGGCTCGTATCTTGAGGTGACTGTCACAAGAACGAGGAATAAAAACTGCGGAATTGCTTCCTATTGGAAGAGATATGATCATATATTGGCTGTGGCTCAGGGGGAAAAGTCCGTTCCAAGTGAGTACTCTCTTGATGTGATAGAAGTACAGTTGTTTTCCCACCCTCGCTTAGATGAAGGGGGCCAGTGCGGCGCCTTGTCGATCTGGAGGCCGTTGAATATCTGCCAGGACATTGGATTTGCGGGATCTATATACTGGAACAAGGGAGGCAAAATCGCGGACGTATGGTTGGAGGTACAAGTAACACTGGTTGTTGAGGAACTTAACGTCGTACAAAACGGGGTATGAAAAACTCATCGCCACTGTTTCACAAGGAACATTCCTTCATGTCGCTCTTCCAAGTCGATGCATCTAGATTTCTAAACAGGCATGATCAGATATTGAGAATAGAACGTCAATTGTGGCGTCACAGATCTCAACCTACGAGTTCGCCTCATTCTAGGGCAGCCTAAGACAGATATCCAAGGCAAAGGGCGACCGACCGCAGCAATCGACTCCGCCCACTTCCCCAACCCATCCTATATCCGGCGTTTTCAGCGAAATGCGCTCAAGTGGCTTTTGATCAATCAAAGTCTGCTGATACCATGCAGTGATATTTGCGCACAAAAAATCAGAACCCGTTCTTTTAAATGGTTGGCGGCTCTCATTCCAGGTTCCGTGATTGGATCACGACATTGTCACACAGCTAGGAACCTCCCCGGCACGCACCGGGAAGTCTTCCGTGATGGGTAACGAATATCATATATTTCAAACCCCATCTATTTGGATCCCTAGTCGATCCTGGGGCCCCAGACAGATTCGTTCTATCGGACCTACTACTAGTTTACATGTCGCCCTCCCATGCTGCAGGTTGGCCCCTGTTAAGACTGACTATATAAGAGAAGGGCCGCAAACAACGAAAAGCACCCTTGATAAGGCTGTAAGGCTGACGCTAATACACTATTTTTCTTGCGGCCCATAAACTTCCCCCAAAAATGAAGCAATCGTGAAGGGCTCCGCTCCACTTCTGACACCCGGCAAATCTAAGTCAATGCAAGTCAGTCAATCCTGCTGCGAGCGGCCTCGAAGCTGAGTAGTGCGGGGTGCTCGACGCCCTCCAATCGCCCTCTTCCTACTCACTTCCCTTATCGTCGTCAACTGCTACAGCCACACAAACAGCGCGCGCACTGACTGACACCTTGGAAATTCCCCTGGTCTGTCCTTGTGGTTGTGTACATCGAGCCGTGCCGTTTGCAAGTTGGGAGAGATTGAAGTCATTTGATAGACAGACGCCGTGCTACTTACCAGGGCTCGGTATGCCGAATTGACCTATAGGATATCTCCCCAACGCGAGCTTCGGGGTCACGTTGCCTCGAGGAGGGGGATGCTTGATGCGAATTCCAAATGGACAACACACCGCCCCTTCCTCAGATATCGTCGTATTAGACGCCTAGGGGGAATTGCGCGTCGCCCTGTTGGCATCGTGTGTTGCTGATGCGGCTATAAGATGTTGAGGTTCGGCACTTTCTTCCATATCCTGACCTTCTTCTGCAACTTCTAACATCCAAAATCCCACTCGGCTCAGCACTCGGCAACTCTTTAAGCGATCCTCCAAACAACAATTGTCTATTAGCAAGCTGCACTTGACAAGAGCCTATTCAGTTCCCCCTCAAAAAACAGCCGGAACAGTTTCTTTGGCGGACTGCTTCTCCAACCTATCATCAGCTCCCAAGTCCCTTCTCAGCACACTTCAACACCCGAGTTTAGCCTCTACCAGCACTGAAAATCCCTCTCCCACAGGCTGTCTCTCAGTAGAGACAAACAAGTAACTATGCCTTCAAAATTGCTGCCTCTGTTCCGTTGGTGTTGGCGGCGTTAACCCGTGCTGGTGAATAGAGGTCCCCAGGCAACAACACCTCTCAATCCCTCCCTCCCTCGCCTTTCTCATCTGGCAACCCCATCCTATAGTTCATTGCTCATCCAATTGCTTACAGGGCGTTGGGAAACAGCTTTCTACCCCCTTTAGAGTCTACGTCTGTCACTCACTCACTCATCCGATATCCTCTCCCTCTTGACACCTCCCACACGCACCATCCTACATCACATCATATCATGACGCACACCGGATCCTCATCCACCAAAGCCCATAGCGGCTCGCATAAAGGCTCAGCATCTCGCACATCATCAACCTCGCACAAGCACAAGTATAGCACCCCCTCCTCCTCCACCACCAAGAAGATGTCAAGCGAGGAGAGGGTCGAGAGATTCGTGCAAGATGAGAGAGACCACCGTTCCTTAGTTGTCGAGGAGTTCGATAACCACCAGGAAGCGGCGAAGCAGAGCCATGGAGAGAAATTGAAGGATGTCGTTGAGAAGGAGTACTGACCCTACGTTTCGGTGGGTGGGCGCAAGTGGTGTCGAGGCGAAGTTGTGGAGTCGGGTCGCGAGGGGGCAAGAGGAGGTGGGTGTAAGGCGAAAAGGCGAAAGGTTGCAAGGCGAAGGGTGCAAGGCGCTGAGTGTTGTGTTTGCGTTTGGTGAGCGGAGGAGTCAAAGGAGTAGCTGACGGGGGTTTGTCTCCGCGTTATAGTATTTTGCGATTTGTGTGCTTGTATTGTTTATCTTGATTCTGGGGTATTTGAATTATCAGCACGGTGAGTGAGCGTAGGAGCTGGGTTAGAAAATTGTAATACTACTACATACCTGCATACTGTCCAAGACGCTGCAAAAAGTCCACTCCGTTGATATTTCCTCTCAGTACCGAATGTGTGACTATCAAATGAATCTGTCACAAATGACTACTAAGGGAGAAATTGATGTAGTAGTAGTATGTATACAAACAAGTACTGTACAATACATTCCGTTCTAGTTCTATATGCTGTATCAACTTTGACAATTTTAAAAGAGAGGGGTATGTATGGATACAGAAACGCTCAAAATGCTTCCCCAACGACGCCTCCTATATGCAAGGATCGTACAGATATCTTACAGATCAAGCCTCCTATGCTTACAGATAGCCCCTAGCCAAACCAAATCTGGTACTTTTTGCGGTGTCAAATCCCTGTGATCGTTGCAGTGTCTCCGCGATCGATCTTTCGAAAACAAGATTTCGACAGCTGCATCTCCTTCAACATGTTATTCTGCAGTTGGTGGCTTCTCAGCGATGGCGTTGGCTGTGATCGTATCTTCCGCGACGACCCCAACATCCGGGCTGGTGTCCCTCGAGACATCGTCAGCGAGCGCCAAATGATATCTGGCTAACTCCACATCCGTGATCTTCGAAGGACTTTTGACCATCATGTCCTCACCTTTCGAGCTTTTCGGGAATGCGATTACATCTTTGACGGATTCACGACCGGTGAGTACAGCAATGAAGCGGTCGAAACCAATGGCGAAGCCGGCGTGTGGCGGACAGCCTGATTCGAGGGCACTGAACAAGTGTGAGAAGTCGTCTATGCGCTCTTGACTCATCTAGAACCTTCATTTAGATAATTAAGTATTTAGCAGTTGGGACGGTGTACCTTTAAGATGTCTCTCATGATGAATTTCTGCATCTCGGCATTGTGTATGCGGCGACTTCCTCCCCCAAGCTCCACGCCGTTGACAACGAGGTCGTAGTGATCGGCTTTGGCTTTTAAGGGGTCAATTAAGAGCAGGTCGACATCCTCGGCGGATTGGGGAGCGGTAAAAGGATGGTGAGTGGCCGAAAATCCTGCAGTTCCGCCCTGCCCAGGATCAGATTCATTGTCAGGGGTGAACATTGGGAAGTCCACAACCCAGAGGTAGCGAAGGGAAGGATCTGGCTCGATGAGCTTTTCAGCTATGGCGGCTTTGTAGATCGCTATGCGGAGCCTGCCAAGGGCAGTCGAGCCCCCAGACAATGGAAGGTTCTCACGCGCTTGAATAATGAGCAGATCCCCATCTTCAAAAAATTTGTTGCTCTCGAACGTTGGCCCATCTTCGTATGGGAGTTTAGACTGAGTTTCCCAGACTGCCTTCACTTTCTCTGCTCCTTCAAATCCGAATATGTGGAGACCCTCAATTGGATTCGTGGAGTCAAATATGCATATCCCAGGTGCGCCGTCGGCGTTGGATCTGAATGGCTCGGCTTCAGGGGAGTCCATAAATTTTCGAATGAACTTTTGTACCTCCTTGGGAGGAGCATTAAGTCGAAACTTGAACGCCTCGACCATCGGATCTGATTTCGAGGTGAGCATATCACGGAGTTGGGCAGGAATAACTGCGCCGATGTCATGGATCTAGAGGGTCAGCCGTTGCTGCGGGGAGAGGAGACATCCCTACTAACTAGGCCACTGATTCGAAGATCAGGCTTGTCAGAGCCATGCTTTGACATGGCGTGGTGATATGGCATCAGAAAGAATGCATCGTCTTGCGAAATGCTGGCAACAGATACTGAGTTGGGAAATTTTTGGTCACAGAAAAGATGTATTTTCTTTATGAGGCGCTCGACAGCGTTCATCACCGTCTGTCCCGTGGCAAAAGCCATTTCCATATCTACCTGCAAAGATTTAGCTTTGAATGGGTTCACATATCACTCTGTGCATAGAACTTAAGTACCTGCGTGAACTCGGGCTGCCTATCAGCCCGTAGATCCTCGTCCCGAAAGCATCTTGCAAACTGAAAGTAGTTCTTGATACCAGACGCCATCAGAATTTGCTTGTATTGCTGAGGGCTCTGAGGAAGGGCGTATGCATAGCCTCCCTTTCTTGTTGGGACAAGAAATTCTCGAGCGCCTTCCGGGGTTGACTTGAACAGGATAGGCGTTTCGACCTCTGTGAATCTAGCCGAAAGCTGCGATCTGATGAAGGCTGCTATTGATGCTCGAAATTGTAACCGTTGTCTTAGGTCCGCATCAAAGCGCATTTGGAGATGCCTATTTGAGGGTGAGTACATATGCTCGGGGCTAAGATGGGGATCGGTGACGGTATTCAGACAGTATATTGAGGTAGTTATCAACTCGACCTCGTCAAGCTGAGGAAGACTTGGAGGTAGCGAAGTCCCATCTTTCTTCTTATTTTTGACATGCTTGATACCCAAAGTTCCAGTGACACTGACGGGACTGTTCAGACGAATTCTTTTCAGCTGAGCGCACAGCTCCGGATCTCGACAAATTATCTGTAATGTTGTGTCGTTGGATAACTGCTTGGGCCCCGACACTCGCCCAAAGACCAGAGAGTCTGACAAGGCCGTAACACTTGTTAAATATCCCGCAGCCGTGATTTGGGTCGATGGAGTGTTGAGTGCGTTGTTTCTTGGGACCCATGAAAAATTTGGGTAAGGGGCATTGACTAGGATTTGATTAGTGCATACTCCTACCTAAGGCGCTGGATAGCTTACATGTATCTTTGTATTCTTGCCAGAAACCGGATTCCGTAATGGCCAGTCTTTCTGGCTTCGCTGTCTGTTCTGCCAGTCTTTTCCCGCTCGTGGGGAAGCTTCGTCGAAGTGAAAATGCGGAACCTCCAAGAGCCACGCAGGGATTTCCAGGTATCGATTGCCGTATACGGAGGCTACCAAGCCTCGCGGCATGACCTGTTGGACATAGTATCGAATTCATATCTCCTTCAAATCATGGCGTTGTCCCCTACATCCATATACATCAAGCGATCATTGATATTGAGTTGGAGTTGAAGCTCTCCCAGTGCAGCTTAGCGCATGCGGCCACTTCAGCCGCTAGCGTCTTGCCCAAAATCCATATCCAATTCTCGCGCTCTAAACTTTCTCTTTCCTCTTTATCCTTCCAAGTTTTATACATGTAAGCCCCCAACATCCACCTCCACTGCACCTCCGTGTCTCTTATATCTGGGAGCAGAGCAATTGCTGACTTGTCTTTCTTTACAGATGATGAAAAGCCAGCGTGTTATTATGAGTACGATTCCTCCTCCTCGAGCTTCTCAGACTCTCCCTTCACCGGGCTTCAGCGGTCAGGTTGTGAGAGGAGATGGGAAGAGTGATATAAGCGTTCGACACACCAATCTTGTTAACTATCGGACGCGATAAAGGCGTCTCTGAACCTTGAAGCTTGGAAGGCATCAATACCGGGGGAGTAATGGGCTTGTCTATTCTATGGCTTTGCGCATGGTCCTTCGACGACATACACCATTTCTTTTCCGATCCCGAATTTCCCTCAGTTGTCCAACTACGTACACATACCCCTTCGCTACTACATTTTTCGTCCCCTTACTTCGCCCCCTCCACTCCTTGCACCCGAGCTAGGTCGTTGTGTTGAATACTGTGGACATCCTCGTGTTGCTTCAAATCGGGCTATTATCCGGGGATCACGGTGAGACCAGCATACGCCTTAGACATCAGACTAGACTACGCTATGGCTTGCATATGTGTCCAGTCAGCCTCTACATGGCAGTGTTGTTTTGGCAAATAGTTAGGTCGGGAGGAAGTGCCCATGGAATCATCGTGTTTGGTGTTAGATTAGATCATAGTGGCGGTCTGGGACGATTACCCAAATCATCCCAAGAGTTATTATCCTAATCAAAAACTCCATTATTTCCAGGATGTCTGGTTCCGTTTCACCTGGTATTTCCTTACTGCTACTCCCCTTGCCACCCAGTTGAGCCCCTCCGCATTGACCGACCCCGAGAACGAGATTCGCCAATCACAAGCCCAGTTATGACGCTGCAAGCAAGCAATGACAACACCTCTTCAGCCAGCTCAGCCTAGCCCGGAACCGTTGCCACCGTACAAAGGGACCCAGCCAGACAGATGCTAAATTGAACCGTGAAATACTGTACAATAATTCCCCATCATGCACTGGCCATACACGAATTCACCTATGGTTGTTGCAGTTGCCAGCAAGCGTTAGTGCCAGGGCTATCGTCGCAAGGTTGATAAGTCCCGTTGTATCATTTCGAGTAGATTAGATCGATTGCTGCTGGCTCAGGGCTCAGGCCGAGCGACAAAGCTTCCCCCCAAGGCAACATTCCCTCCAACTACAACCCGCAGTGACGACAAAACGTACCGGATCAACGACAGAAACCAAACAACTTGCTATCTACTACATAATTCCCGTCCGCGAAGTACTGGGAGCTTGTCTTTCCCCTCAACAAGTGGTTGTCGCAAGCCCCTTCTTGGGCGCCTTGAGTTGAGATGGCAAGCTCGTTCGAGAAGTCGGTGAAGGGGGCAACGAAGATCAAGGTGAGGGAGACAATGGAGATAGCTCTGGAGTCCTTGCAGATGTTTCTATTGAACTATACTGACATGCTCTGGATAGGCCGCCCCGCCAAAGTCGAAGTACGCTCCCTCCGAAAGCTCCCTATTCTAGAGCTCTACTGACACTACTTCTCGAATAGATATATCGAGCATATTCTGATCGCGACTCATTCTGGGGAAGCAGGAGTTGCCGAAGTGTTCCGGGCGCTACAGAACCGGCTGCGGGATTCAACATGGACGGTTGTCTTCAAAAGTCTAATCACAGTTCATCTGATGATTCGAGAGGGTTCGCCGGATGTGACATTGGGATACCTTGCACGGCATAGGAACATGCTGGCTATAAGCAGCTTTTCTGATGGTAGGTCTTCGGGTGGGGAGGCTGGAGTGAGGCAATTTCAAAAAACTGGCCATAGCAGGCAGCTTCACTGAAACGAAACTGTGCTGACAGGGCATGGCAAAGTCCAAACCCAGGGTCGCAATATTCGGCATTACACGAACTATTTGAGCGAGAGGGCGAGGGCATTTCGAGAAACCAAGACCGATTTTGTTCGAGGGGCAGACAATCGGTTAGAGAAGATGACCGTGGACAAGGGACTACTACGGGAGACGGAGACTGTTCAGCACCAGATTACAGCTCTCTTGAAATGCGATGTTAGTTCGAACGACTGAAGAGGTTTTGTTTTGCTAAGAAGTAATAGGTACTGGACAACGAGCCCGAAAACGAGATCACAATTACGGTATTTCGAATGCTAGTATTAGATCTCCTAGCTATGTTCCATGTCATGAACCAAGCTATGATCAACATTCTAGGTAAGTTTTCTGGGACTTGAGTTGAAGTTCGTACTAACTCCAGGAAGGCCATTTCTTCGAAATGTCCAGACCAGACGCCGAACGTGCAATGGAAATTTATAAGAACTTCACAAAACAAACCGACTTTGTGGTTCAATATCTCAGCACTGCTCGGCAATATGAGCATCAAACTCGGGTTGAAGTACCCAAACTCAAGCACGCCCCAGTAAACCTTGGAAAGCAACTAGAGGATTACCTCATGGATCCGGATTTCGAGGTTAATAGGCGACAGTATATTGCTGAGTTGGAGTCAAAGTCGAACCGAACGAATGGAGCCAGCAAGGCATTTGCAGCACCGTCAAAAAGCGAGTCGGAGTCTCGAGCCGCGGCAGGAAAGGCATTCCCTGATGCCCAACCAGCTGTTTCAAAGCCAGCCCAATCCGCAAAGGGTCCTGATCCAGACTTGATTGATTTCTTTGAATCCATCGAGCAAAATCAACAGCCGATGGCGACTCAAGCAGGAATGCAACAACAAGCTCCCCAGTTCAATAATGGCGCCCAATTCCAGGTGCAGCAACAGCCCCAGCAATTCCAACAAAATGGGTTTGTTCAGCAGCAACAAACTGGATTCCCAGGTGCAAATCCATTCGGACAACCAAATCAGCAACAAGCCTTCAATACGGGATTTGCAGGTGCTCAACAACAGCCCCAAGTTCAACCAAACTTCACTGGTGCTGGATTTGGAGGATACACCCCTCAACCCTCATTCCAACCTGGAAACCTATCCTCGATTCCCCAAGACTCCCAAGCGTCCTTCCAGCAGCAACAGCAACAGCAAATGCCGCAACAACAAATGCCGCAACAACAGATGCTCGGCAACATGCAAACTGGGGCTCAGCAAACGAATCCCTTCCGTCAATCAATGATGGCCAATTCAACAGGAATGCCTGGTCCATCATTTCCAGCCTCGCCTCCTGTTACTTCCCCAATGACACACCAGTCCACTAATCCCTTCGCCAAGTCAACATCTCCCGCCGGACAACCATTCTCACCACCTCCAGACCAGCAATTTCAGCAACAACAGCAACAACAGCAACAGCAAATCCAGCAACAACAAACTGCTGCGGCAATTCGACCAATGCCTACTGGGACGAACCCATTTGCAAAGAACATTGCTATGAACAATATGGCTCAGCGGCCCCAGACGAGTGGAGGCGTGGTTCCACAACCAACTGGTAGTACGAACCCTTTTCGCCAAAGTCAATTCGTCAACACAGCTACAGGATCGGGGTGGCAGCATAATCAGCAGACAATGGGTGGCGGGCTTGACAACCTAGAAACCGTTCCGGTATTCCCACGTCCGGCTCAGCAACAAGCATGGCAGCAGTAATTGGATTGAACCGAAGGCAATGGGCAGGCTTCCTTTCTTGGCCGAGACCTTAATCATAGCATGGCGTTACGAGATCAGTTACTAAGTCCTTTTTCACTTTTTTCACACGTTTGGAGATGGGAGACGGGATGGTTTTGGCATTCAAAAATGCATAATGTGGTATTACATGCTACCTTTCTGCTAGATGAGAAGTGGGCGGCTGGTATTAAACGTCTAATGAAAGACCCTTTAGTATGCCCAGTTTTGCACGCCATGTATCCGTGACGCCAGTGACCATGCTTTTTCGCCCATGAAATCCCAGAAAAACACCGCTTGCTCCCAATGCCAGTCTAGAAAACATCGTCTAGTTCCATTTTGGACTCCAGTCTCACTTGCCCACCAGAAGCCTGGACTGCTGCCATAGAATCCACCGCAGAAAATGCAGCTGGTTGTGACTTTTTGGCAATCTCATCTTCAATGAACACACCCAGGCCAGAAAATGCCTCAAACATCGTCCTGGCGTAGTACTCTTGTAGACTGTACCCTCCAGCCATTTGCCGTTGGTCCGCCTTGCAGTTCGCCAACCACTCACTCTCGTAGTCATCCTGAAGCACATATCTGGACGGCGTAAGATCCAAACCCCCAAAAGGTTCATATGGCTTCTCCACGACCGGCGCCTCTTTCTTCTTCAGGCCTCTCAGCGTCAATTCGCTGCCATTGCTCTCACCCAAGGTCTGCACAGCCTCCCTCCTCGCACCGCTCTTCTTTAAGATGATCTTCTGGGCCTGCATAGTGATCTCCCTCGCATCCTGATCGGTATTCGCCATTCTCTCCAACACATCTTTCCGACTCTGCTCGACATCCTTCTTCGCAGCTTCCTCCTCCCTAATAACCGCTAGACGTCTCTGCTTCGCCGCCTCCTTCTCCGCTTTCTCCCTCCTCCTCTCCAGCTCGGCCTCCTCAAGGCCCGCCTTGCGATTATCCTCAATATCCACCATATTACTCTCCTTATACCTCTTCAGCCTCTCCTCAGCCCTAGCCTTCTCCTCTCTACTCCCCTCCACCAGCTCAAAGATCAGAGTCTCCACCTCCTCAAGGTAATTATTCCAATCCAGCAACGTCTCGAACTCATCCTGCCGCCTGTTGAACACGGCGCCGACCCTCTTCCTGATATCCACCTCCCGCTCGACTTTCAGGTCCGCGAAGAACGCTTTGTGGAATCCCTTTTTGCGGAGTGTTCTCCCGCAGTAGGGTACGGGACAGGATGCTGGGCCAGAGGTGAAGATCCGATCTACGCACGTGGAGCACATCTTGTGGTAGCATTCTGGGTTGATGAGGAATTGGAGGGAGGGGTTGAGGTAGCGGTTTGATTTGCAGACTGGACAGATGTCGTCTGATGGGTCGTTGGGTGGTGCTTTGGATGTGCTATTGCGAAACATCTTTGCGAGGTGAGGAGATGTGGGTTGGGAGGTTGGCGCCCCGTGTATTGGAGGAGGTGGTGTTGAGGCAACGAGGCTGTTGTCTTAAGAAAGACGCGCTAAGTAAATTCCGAGGAGGCGATTTCAAAGCCTTGTCTGTTTGTCTCCCCGCGCTTCACCTAGGCTTCGAGAACATCCCACCACAAATTAATTCCGCAACGACAAAGCCTCGACCATGGCAGACAAAGGTGTGTTCAAGTTCACTTTAATATTGCTCACTCTCCACCGCATGTCCTAACGCACAAGAAACTATTTTGGCACATTGAATTACTTTTAGCTAATCAAACCTCCAGAACCAACCAAAGAGCAAGAAGCAGCAGCCGCCGCAAAGCAGAAAGAAGAACAAGACGCTCTCCCCTACAAATGGACACAAACAATCGGCGATCTCGACGTCTCGGTGGAGATCCCCGGTAACCTGAAGGCAAGGGATTTGAATGTCGAGGTCAAGAAGAAGAAGTTACACCTTGCGATAAAAGGCCAAGATCCCATCATCAGTGTACGTCTGCTCTACTTTCCCCAGCCCAGGACCTTTTATATTTATATTTATTGTTATTTTATTTCACAAGAGAAAATGAAACTGATCCAGGATATACAATACAGGGCGACCTCCCCCACGAAATCCACGTCGACGAATCAACATGGACACTAGTCTCCTCCCCATCAGGCACCAAACTCCTCGAACTGCACCTCGACAAGGTCAACAAGATGCAATGGTGGGAGCACGTCGTCACCACGGCGCCCAAGATAGACGTCACGAAGATCCAGCCCGAGAACAGCAAGTTGGGTGATCTGGATGGGGAGACGAGAGGGATGGTCGAGAAGATGATGTATGATCAGAGACAGAAGGAGGCCGGCTTGCCCACCAGTGATGAGGAGAAGAAGCAGGATATGCTGAATAAGTTCATGAGTCAGCATCCAGAGATGGATTTCTCGAAGGCGAAGATGAATTAGAACGGTGTGGGAATGGTGGTGGTGGAGTGCGCTTTGTGAGGTTACGAGGACATGAATGAATCCGAAATGCGCTAGGTGGGAAAACGGCATGAAATGGATTACAAAAACGGCACTCAGAGATCCTCTATCTTGCTGAGCCTCAGAATCGCATGGAATACAAAAATAAATAATATTCCCAAGCTGTGTTTTCATTTTCCCTGATATAATTGAGGACATTAGAAATTAAGCGAAGTCCGTTTCGGAGTCAAAACAAAGTCACGCAGCTCGAAATTGGAACGGACTTTAAATAAGTGGCCATCACAATCCATTCCTCAGTCATGGCATCTCAAATCCTCTACCCGAAGCCTCATCTCAACCTTTTGATATTGTACATATACATATTCCAGTTGATACACGCATCCCTAACTTTTTATAACCCCAATGCTATTTATCCTCCCTGTCCATCCCGAACTCTTGACGTGCAATTGCCTCCCACAAATGCAATCCATTTACCTCTCACCCGCCATACGACGGCTCTGAACCTCAGACAAAGCCTTGCTTCCACTGAGGAAGGCCACCAGGGCAACCACTGCCGCGGCGGGTAATGTCTGGAACAAAGTCCAGTTGTAGTAGTAGAGGAAGAAGATACCCTCCATAGAGAGGATCGATCCGAAGAAAAGACTGTGTGAGATTGGAGCTGCTCCAATGGCTTTGGAGAGGTGGGTGAGGTTGGCTCCGAGGAATGCCCACTGTGTTCTATTAGTACTAAATCAGACTAATATAAAGGGAACAAGCTTACAGCTCCGAAAAGAACTGGCACAGTAGCCAGAACTGCGAGGACGAAGAACATCGAGATGATCTTGGGTCCGCTCTTGGGGTCTGCCTTAAAGATGTGGTTGATCTCCTCTCGTTGCCCATACCTCAATGGGGCCTCGTATTTTGGCAGAGGGATATTAGAGTCGATCTTAATATCGAGATTGAACACATGGTTGCTGAAACCTTGAGCGGTACCAAAAGATGCGAGGAGGAGTGTAGCTCGGAGTGGTTGGGTGGATGTGAGGAGTTGAATTGGGAGGTCTTTCTGGGTCTGGTCACTCCATTAACAATTGACTCTCCAACTCGCAGAGATGAACAACTTACGAAATCGACTTTGCCCTTTCCGTTCTCCTTGACTGCGAAAGTGAATGTAGCTTCCAATCCCGTGTCCTGGTCTCTGAGGAGGAGGAATGCCTGATGTGGTCTCTTCGCCTTCCCATCTTCTGTCGCAGACAAGACTATCTTCAGCGAATCTGCCGCACCCAGCGTAACCGGTTTCGCAAGGGGAACGTGATCAGAAAGCCTATCCAAGCTAATCAGTATGCATTCAACTTCTCAATCCAGCCATGACAAGTTCGAAAGCTGGGGGGGAAGAGACGTACTTGTCCTTAAATGCGCTGCTAGCACCGCCCTTGCCAGTGACCGAGATCACAGCCTCGTCGAAACCCCATGTAGCTGCCTCTGCTACGCCTGCACCGAGCAGCAGTACGGAAGGGAGTACGGAGTGTAGGAATCGCATTGTTGGTTGTTGGAATTCTTGTGGTGGTGGGATTCTGGAAGCTCCTCAGCCGCGTACATGCACTGGTCTTGAAAGGTGTCCGAACTCGTAGCGTGGACAGGGGTCAGCAATTGCCGAACCTCCAAAACATTTGAAGGCTTTGGTGACTTTAACTTTTGACATCTCTTCACCTACATATGACATATAAATGGCTTCGATTTGATCCGTATACCTTTCTACTGTGATAATATTGCTCAAGCTAGCAGATTGGTTTAGATAAGCATCTGATTTGTCTTGGTAACTCAATTCTAAATCTGGTCGCCCAAGGGGTACCTAGATACCAGTCTGATTCCATGCTTTCGTCAAGTGTGTTTGATCCATCAAATAATTAATTCTGTTTGTCAATATTTCTTTTGTCGTTTTAAAAACCTCACGGACGTCGTTGCTATCCGGTTGGAGGTATTTCCCTTCAATTCTGCCCTCTTCATCCCACCTCTTGTATGCATCGGCCACATCCGTTGAGCGGCCTTTGGCGACATGAGATCTGGATCTTCCCTTGAACGCCTATCGGGCCCCGCGGCAACACTGCAGCTTCCCATTGACAAATGTCATAGGTTGTTAATCCGTGCAGATAGTTGATACAGCGGGTCGCTGAGATGCGAAGTATCCATTAGCTGTGGATAAAGATTTTGAAGCTCGGTGCCTGCCGTCACTAAAAGATATAAAGATAACGAGAGTCCCTCGCCTTCTAATTCATTCATCACACAACACCCAAACACAAACATCACCAGAAAATATCAAGCTCTCAAGCTTCATAAAAATTCAACACAATGGCAGTCAAGACCCTCGAAGTTCGCCCTCTCCAAGCACCCAACCCAACTTCTGCGGTTGACTTTGGTGTCGAAATCTACAATGCCGACCTGGAGAATCTCTCAGACGATGATTTCCAGATAATCCGCAACGCGCTCTACCAATCTCATGTCGTCGTACTCAAGAACCAATCTACCCTCTCCACCAAAGCGCAATACGAACTTACCAAGCGCTTCGATCCAACCTCTGAGAG
Source organism: Cadophora sp. M221 (assembly GCA_017366145.1). Lineage (NCBI taxonomy): Eukaryota > Fungi > Ascomycota > Leotiomycetes > Helotiales > Ploettnerulaceae > Cadophora > Cadophora sp. M221. The sequence continues at coordinate 164,293 of JAFJYG010000002.1, read as the reverse complement.
TTACGGTCATGGCAAGACTCTTGATGCTAAACGGTCTGTTTTGCACCCAGATCTGAAGACAATCCCATATCAACCGCAAGTCCAGGTCATTGGAAACGGTCTTTACGATGAGTACGAGGGCTTGAAGAACATCAAGCTTGTCCACCCCCACCACAAGACCTTCCACAAGGTTGCTGTTCCAGAGGAGGAGGACTTGGATTTCACCCGCTTTTACCGCTGGCACATCGACGCAGCGCTCTATGCTCTCAACCCACCTAAGGTGACCTCCCTTATCGCCGTCAAGGTCCCAGCCGGTAGACGCCAAACCCTCCGCTACGACGATGGTACCGGCGAAGAGATGGACGTCCCACTTGGAACGACGGCTTTCGTCTCCGGCCAGAACATGTACAACATCCTAAGCGAGGAGGACAAGGAGTTCGTCCGAAACGCCAAAGTCGAATACGCTCCTCACCCATATATCTGGATGTCTCCAGCCAAGAGCAGATCAGACGGTCTTGGAATGGTCTCGGATGGGACCGAACTCCCTCTCTCGGTGCTCCCTCCCGTCGACGAGAAGTTGGTCAAGATCCTGCCTATGTGCTGGAAGAACCCCATTACGGGAAATCTGGCTCTTCAGATCCACCCCAGTGCTATCAAGGCCATCCACCTCCCTAATGGAGAAGTCATGACTGATCTGAAGGAGGTGCGAGATTTGGTGCACCGCCTCCAACGCCCTGCTATCTCTCCGCAACATGTCTATCCACATGACTGGGAGGAAGGTGACTGTGTCTTGTTCAACAACCAGGGTGTTTTGCATTCAGTTGTTGGTGCATTCAGCCCCGAAGAGCAGCGTCTCTTCAGACAGTGCAACCTAGCTTCAAGCGAGGGTGTCGAGGGACCAGATGGGAAGCTCTACTAGACTTTGAAGCAGAAGTGTGGAAGGATGGATGATGGAGGAGCGGTGAGACATTCGCATGTGCTTATGCCTCTGGTTGTTTTGGTCTTTTGTTCGTTGTACGACTTTCACTTTGGTGGTTGGGATGGAAAATATTACGAACTCGGCGTTGGACGTATCAAAGCCTCTCTCGATTTTGAGGAACTCGGCGTTTTATCGTAACAAGCGTATACCCATTTGGCTTTTTAGTTGCAATTATATTTTTGCTTTGCTTTGGCTTTCCGTTCACAGAATCAGATAGAAATAGAAAGAGACAACCTATCTATTATCACAACTCACGAGAACGAAAGCGAGACTATTGACTCACATTCAAAGCCCTGACTCTCATGAAGGTGTGCCCAAGCTGACAACGAACTGACAATTCCTCAAATTCCTCATCCTGTTCAGCATCAGCATGTGATTGCCCACTCTCCTCTCTAACTTAACACCAGACGGATCAATAACCCGTGAAAGCATCCCAGCCCAAATCCCTCGCACACCCTCAGGATATCAAGCAAGAGCATGACTGGTGAACCAGCGAGCTTTCACATGCAGGGACTGGATATTTGTAGGTATGTATGTTAAGTGGGTTGGGTGGGTTCGGTGGGCTTTTCTTGGGGATACTGCTAGGTGGGTAGGTGTGTTGGTGGGTTACACGCTCGCGATGGGGATCGGGAACACTGCAGTGAGGGAGATGCTGTGGAACATGGAATTTGACTATATTAGGTGTGGTATGGTCGTAATCACAAGCTGGGAATTCTCAGCCTCGTGATACCTTTAGTGAGAATGAGGGTGAGGGTGAGAGTGAGAAACCGTCAGCCTTGGGCTGGATATCTATCCCTCTCAAGCTTACCTCCCAAGGGATGAGTATCAAAGCTTGTGATTGTCAGCTTAGCGAAGAAGAAAGGACATTTGCTCAATGAAGCAACCGAACTCAACTGAACTGGGATCAGAAAAGCGGATTAAGATGTTCCGTTGTCTGAATACATGCGTATATGCAAGACAAGAACTTCTCGAATAAGGGTCTTACTCGTGTTTCTTTTTTTTCTTCCTCGGCCAGTGATAGAGGCTCATATGAGTTGGCTATCTTCGTTGGGTTGCCAACGGAATCCAATGTCATCAAAGCGCTGCAGCCGTAGAGTACTGTAGTCTGTATGGATAGGAATAGCAAGGTAGTAAGGTACCAATGGAAGATTCCTCAGCGCATCCACATCCGCATCCAACTCATTCCCCCAGGCATGAAGTATCAGCTGAGAAGAGCAGATTTCACTCTTGCCCATGGGGCAATGGGGATCCCGCAAAAAGGAACGAGATCGGGGTGGATGCGTGGGATGTACTCTTTTCTCCTGTGGGGGATGTTGTAGAAAGTGTTGTTATTGGCTTGAGCTACGTTGAAGAGCTTAGCCTGCATCTTTGGGTGTGATTTCATGCAGTTGACATGGGCTGTTGATAGGAGTGAAGCACTCCATACTCCTGGGACATGGGAGGCGACAAAGGATAGACCGGGGATGATCATGGTTTTTGTACTGTGTACTGTACATCCCATCTCCCACTTCCTTGCGGTCCATGTCATCCTAGTCGAATCATTAAGTTGTTACCATACGATGCTCTGCTCCAATGCAAGGCAAGCCAGAGCAACACAGTAATGTGCTCGTCCGTCAGCTGTTACGGTTTGACTCAAGAAAATGGCATATCTCCGGCCTTCTCATTTGATGAATGACGCTGGTTCAGCTTGTGCTTGTGCTCGTGACACCCACCCCCTCGGACCAATTTCCGCGCTGCCGACATATGGTCACATCACCATAACCGCCATCACCGCTACTCTCGGGACTTGTTTGGTGTATTTTTAAGTGAGTGAGAAGGTGTGGCTGCTGCTGAACAACCATAACATAACTCAACACGTACAACAACCCACACTCCTTTTAAACACCACCACCAGTCCTCCCGTATACACTTCACTTGTCTTGACTTGAATTGCCCTTCACACCATCCAAACGAGCACGCTTCATGGCGCGCCAGCGACTCGAGATATGGTGTTGCTAGAATACCTCCAGAAGACCAGTCCGCTCTGCTACAACAATGACCCTCGCCCTCCCCAGAAACAACTCCCGCCCTCTGCGCCCGTGAGAGGATATCTCTGCAACGAAGACTCCGGGCTCGCAAGGCGCACTTCTATCTCAGGGGGACGGTGGGGGATTCTCGGTCCCGCGGCGAGGATATTGAAAGGTAGTGCGGACCTGGTCAATAACACCGTTCTGAGTCTGCGAGATGGGTTGACGGAGGAAGAGAGATTGGCCAAAACCAAGAAGGAGGAGAGGAGGCAGATTCTGGCTCTGCGGATGAAGAATGCTGAGACAATGGATCAGTGGAAGGCGGCTGCGAAAGAATTAGACGTCCTCGACGACAACGAGGCCTGGAAAGCGGACTCTACATCCAGCGAATTCGATGCGGAATTGATCGAGACCAGATTGAAGCAGTTGGACGAGGCGAGGATCAACTGCGACGTCAAGGCTATGCTGCATCTGGTACGGACGGCCCTGGCGAGGGATTTGGGCGGCATGGGCAATATTCGACTTTACAAGCATTCGCACATTGGCACGAAGGATCTCATTGAGCGGTACATCGATTCTACACTCGATACGATACGGTCGCTGGTGGAGAAGAGCAAGATTAGTCTGCCGGACGGGTTGGAGACCAAGGATATACTTGAGCAGGTAGTCTATGCGAGGCAGGCGTTTGGGAGGAGTGCTCTGTTGCTCAGTGGAGGTGCTACATTTGGAATGAACCATGTTGGAGTTCTAAAGGCCCTTTTCGAAGCGAAGCTCCTCCCGCGCATTATATCTGGGGCGTCTGCAGGCAGTATTGTCTGTGCTGTTCTCTGTACACGGATTGATGAGGAGATCCCGGACGTGTTGAAGGCTTTCCCTCATGGGGATCTGGCTGTGTTCGAGGAAGACGGAAACGAGGACGGTATTCTGGAGCGAGTGAGGCGGTTGTTGACACAAGGAGCATGGATCGATATCAAGCACTTGACGAGGGTTATGCAGGATATGTTAGGCGACATGACTTTCCAGGAAGCGTACAACCGTACACGAAGGATTCTCAATATCTGCGTTTCGTCTGCGTCGGTCTACGAACTCCCTCGGCTGCTCAACTATGTTACATCGCCTAATGTCATGATCTGGTCCGCTGTTGCAGCATCTTGCTCTGTGCCGGTTCTTTTCTCGGCAGCCCAATTGCTGGTCAAGAATCCTATCACAGGCGAGAACAGTCCCTGGAACCCAACGCCACAAAAATGGATTGATGGAAGTGTGGACAATGATCTCCCTATGACTCGGTTGGCAGAGATGTTCAATGTCAATCATTTCATTGTCTCGCAAGTCAACCCACACGTTGTTCCGTTCCTCGTCAAGGATGACATATCCATCACCAAGAACGCCAACACAGAGGGTAGTGCTGGTCCAGGCTGGGTCTACACTTTGACAAACTTAGCAAAGGACGAGGCTCTTCATCGAATGCAGGTCCTTGCCGAATTAGGCATATTTCCCAATCTGGTCACAAAAGCCCGGTCAGTGTTGAGCCAGAAGTACTCAGGTGATATCACGATCCTGCCTGAAATTGAGTACAAGGACTTTCCAAGGATGCTCAAGAATCCCACTGCGGATTTTATGGTCCAGGCTTGTCTTTGTGGTGAACGGGCTACTTGGCCGAAGCTCAGTAGGATACGGAATCATTGTGCTGTTGAGTTGGAACTCGATGCTGCAGTACAGCGACTACGAGCCAGAGTCGTGTTCAGCCCTAGTCAAGTCGACCTCAGACGGATGACAACAGGAAGTTTCCGAAGCCCAGTCAAGAGGAGTGGAAGAAAGAGACGAGATAGCGGCGGTATTGTACAAGCCCTAATACCAGCAAATGATGGGCCAGAAGAAGACGAAGACAGTACAAAAAGGACGAGTATCTCGAGACCTCCATTACGGACTTCATCTACCCACTGGAGCGTCACAAGACGGTACCTACCACCTCTAGCAACTCCCACTCCTCGAACGGCACACGGAACGCCAATGCCAACACCGTCTCTATTCCAACCCATCAATAAGAAATTAGAGCTCAACATCCCCTTCCCCGACCTCTCCTCCGCAGGCGAAACATCTCACTCACCTCCCTCCTCGGACGCAGACATCGATTCACACACCGACGAAAGCAGTCCAGAGCCCGACATCACCGACGACACCATGCCAGGTCTAGGTCTTTACTTCACGAATCCGAACCGCACTTCCTCTGACGCAGTCGATTTCTTCTCGTCCAGTCAACCTATTACTGCTAAGACTGACCACGTCCTCGCTACATCACCTCTGTCATCTAGAGCGAGTCTTGCCATCTCACCATTAGTCGTGATGAAGAAAGGACCAGAATCTAAGAGTTCGGGCCAGCCTAGCAGTCCGGAGTTGAGGTATAAGAGACTCTTCCATCCGCCGCAACAGGACCAGCCGAACGTCCCGGAATGAACATCAGATATCCGATCCGATTACGATTGAGCACGCTTTGATGCATTCACATCCCCATACACTTTTTCTTTTGTCACATACGATCGTTGTAATTTAGCGCATAACTGCATAGGGAGGGTCTGGGAGCAAGCGGGAGTTCTAATTTTGCTTTGGTGCTATTGGGTTGTGAGTGCTATGCTATATAGAGAGATGAGATGAGATGGGAGCATTCTGGCGTTTTTTGGGATTGGGACTGGGAACCCGGCATGAGGCATGAAGGAAGCATATCATTGCATGGCATGGGATGAGATACGGATTGAATTTTTGGGACTTTGAGCATTCGGCTATGCATATTTGTAGAGAAGATGAATGGAAGCAATTAAACTACAAAGTGCCAGGAATGCTTTTTATTGTAATATATTATTACACCAGCCCCAGTTCCGATTGTTTTTGTTTTGGTATGATCGCTCGGTGCTTCTGATTACATTTTTCTTCCTTACCTTACCTTGCGTTCATTCTCCTCTCCTGTTCTTTATTTTATATTATCACGATTTTTTTCTGGATTTTTTCCCTGGATGAGATTCATTGGCTTTACCTAAATTTGCCTACCTAAGTACTTATTCAAGTACTTTTGGTTTTCTCGAGCCGCTGTCCATCGGCTATTTTTTCCCCTTGGCGAGAGCGGGGGCGGGAGAAAGGGGAAGGGAAGGGAAGTTAAGTTAAGTTAGGTTGAAGATCGAACGGCTGATCGGTATTTTTATTTTATTTGCTTTGGCGGGGTGGGGTGTTATTTAACGTCATTGTTGCTTTTGTGGAAGGCTTGTTGGACGTTGATGTGGGATATGCAATGACATGAGATTTTGAGTTACACTATGCTATGTCTCTGAAGATTGATTGTTTTTGTCTTGGGGGGTGGATCGGATCGGATCGGTGATGTCGATGATGAGGAGGCGTTTATCAGATGGTACAGTACATCTCAATACAATGTCTGTATGGTGCGCTTGGAGTTCAAACGTGGGCCAATCCCAAACCGTAAGATACTACTAGCTGTAGATCCAGCGGATGGGGATGTGGATGAGAAAGAAGATAGCCATGTTCAAGTTTGTTAGTGCTATGCTACAATACTAAGCGCAGGTTGTGTCACTTAGCTGCACATTAAGTTGGAATCGATTTGCATCTATCTATCGTACCCTGCAACTGCAAAGCGGACTAAATTCGTTTGAAGACTAACCTTTGCGCTCTTTGATATATCTTTGAATCAATGACTGTCTAAAGTTTAAGAATCATTTCATTTCAGGAGATTATATTCCAAAATTTATTTGGGTGTAAGCAGACCTTGATTTACTTCTTCGAGTGGATTGTTTCGTACAGGAACGTTCGGAAGGGAACTCGCTTCGCCGGACACGAATCTTGGTTGCTCGCTGTTTACTTTCATTGTATCTTCAGCACTGTACGCCGCTCACGGTTTCGATCATACCTCAAACTTTTCTAATCCCCAGAACCACAATTATGGCCTCAAAAAACTGCTCAAACGGCCTCAATGGCCACAGCGAACCCGACACCGTAACCGACGTCCTTAATCATAGGCGGTGGTTTCAGCGGCATCTACTCGATCTACAAACTCCGCCAACAAGGACTAAGCGTGAAACTCATCGAAGCAGGGTCAGATTTTGGAGGCGTGTGGCACTAGAATAGGTATTTCGGGGCAAGAGTTGACTCGGAAACGCAATTTTATCAACTTTCCATTCCGCGAAGTGTGGAAGAGTTGGAATGTATGTTTTGTGGTTTCTCGTTTATTTTCCAATGGCTTCTATTTACTTTTGGGATACTATATTCATCTTTGAGACATCAAAGTTTGAGGGAGAAGTAGAGCTGACTTTTGAGATGATACAGTGGTGTGAACGCTTCCCTGGCCACGAGGAACTGCGTGGATATTTCGCCCACTGCGATGAAGTCCTCGATCTGAAGAAAGACGCTATCTTCAACACCATCGTCGAAGGCGTTACATACGAAGATGGAAACTGGATATCCCGAACCAGAGACGGGCGTGTTGCTCAATCGAAATACCTCGTCCTCGCCACTGGTTCGAGTTATAATAAACACTCTCCGGATTTCAAAGATATGGATAAATGCAAAGAGACGCTCGTCCACTCAGCCGATCTCCCCGAGTCGGGAATTGACACGAAGGGGAAGAGAGTGGTTGTGATAGGTAATGGCGCTACAGGTGTTCAGATCGTCCAGGAATTGAGGAGGACGGATTGCCTTCTCGACGTCTACATCCGTACACCTAATATCGCTTTGCACATGCACCAGCGCCCCCTCACAGACACGGAACAGCAATTCTCCAAACAATTCTACGCCTCTCTCTTCTCAGCCACTAAGCAGCACCGCTCTGGCTTCCCCTACAACGCACCCGCAACATCGTTCTGGGACGCCACCCAAGCGCAACGGGAGGCGTATTGGGAGGAACTCTGGGTGTGTGGGGGTTTCTCGTTTCTGATTAGTAATTATAGGGAGTTATTGAGTGATGAAAACGCTAATAGACTAGTCTATACGTTCTAAGCTAAGAAAACGAGAGCGAGGATGAGGGATGGGGGGAAAGCTGATATCGTTGCGCCGGTGCAGCAGAAGCAGTTTCTGGGCACGAAGAGGCCGAGTCTGGAGCAGGATTATTACGAGGTCATTGATCGGGGGAATGTCACGCTTGTGGATCTTAATGCTGCGGGTGGCATTGAGAGGTTTGATGAGGGGGGTATTGTGATGGGGGATGGGGAGAGGAGGGAGTGCGATGTTGTTGTTTTGGCGACGGGGTATGATTCCCTGACGGGCAGTTTGATGGATTTGGATATCAGGGATAGGAAGGGTGTTGAGTTGAGGGAGAAGTGGAAGGAGGGCGTGTATACGTATCTGGGTCTTATGGTTCCAGATATGCCGAATTTGTTTATGGTTTATAGCCCGTAGGCTCCGACGGCTTTGTCGAATGGACCGCCGATTATTGATCTTCAGGTTGATTGGATTGCGGATGCGTTGAGGAAGATGAGGGAGGAGGGGGTGGAGACTTTGACGCCGAGGTTGGAGGCTGCGAGGGAGTGGAGGAGGGATATTCAGAGTATGAATAAGAAAACGCTCTACCCTACTGCGAATAGCTGGTATATGGGTGCGAATATCCCAGGGAAGGTTAGGGAGCAGTTGATTTATCTTGGGGGTGTGGCTTTGTATGAAAAGACTGTAAGAGAGAAATTGACCAATTGAGATGGCTTTCATATTATTAAGAGCAAGACTTAGGATGACGTTTAGCATGAGGATAATTTAAGATTCGTGGAAAGGTTTTCGTTTAGTATGTATTCTTGAAAGGTTGATTGGGAAATGATTTTTTAAACTGTCATCAACATCCCAGGGGTCTAAGCCAAGACCTCGCTTCATCATACTCCAAGCTCTGAATAAAACACCAATATGAAAAGCCCGGTCCAAGTAAACACATTACCTCAAGATCAGTAGATTCAGTACCGCTCAATAGTCCAAATCTTTAACTCGGCCTCCTCCATCCCAGAAAACAGATCCAGCTCACCCCTCTTTATAGCCACATACCTTTCCACGAACCCCTGCCCAAGCAAACCTCTCAACACTTCATCTTTCTCCAGAATCTCCAGCGCAGTCGGCAAATCCTTCGGCAGGCCCGTCTTGACACCAAGTTCCTCTCTCTCCTCCTCGCTCAAAAGCGCCGGATCCTTCAAGCAATCACCTAACACCATCATCTCCTTCTCCTCCACGCCATTCATGCCAGCTGCAATGATAGCCGCGGTAGCGAAATAGATGTTCGCGAGCCCGTCTAGGACTTTGATCTCGAAATGGCTGTCCTCAACTTTTCGGAGCGTTGTTTCGCGATTCTGCGTTCCCCAAGCGACCCACCGACCGCCTGCCCAGCATCCATCTGCCATGCGCTGGTAGCTAGCTGGATTGCTGTACGTGAATGCTATTATGCCTGGAAGGTATTTCAAGATGCTTGCATAAAAAGACTCATAAACCTCCTTCTCATCTCCACCAGGCGACGAGATCGAAATATGCATATGAGAAGCCGTGCCTGCCATATTGGGGAAAGGTTTCGGGTACAGAGTCGCTCGCATGCCACGGTTTTCTACAATCGTGCTGATGATCTCCCGCGCGTGGATCAGCGTATCAACAGCTTCCATCGCAGGAAGAGCGGGCAGGACGAACTCATACTGCCCAGAGCTGGATTCGGGATGGAACTGCTCGAGGAAAATCCCGACTTCTGACAGCGTGTCGTAAATCTCCTCAAGTACATCCGTTATCTTACTTCCCTGCATTGCGCGGCTAGCGCTCCATGAATGGCCGGCTATGTTGTAGAGCGTGGAGAGTGTGCCATCTGTCTGGGACCGAGACATGAATACGACCTCGATCTCGAAACCTAGGAGGAATTCTAGACCGACGGATTTGGAGGCCTCGAGGGTGTGGCGGAGGAGAGAGCGTGGACAGAGAGCTACGGGTGAGCTGTCTTTCTCGGTGAATTCGCTTTGGATTGAGGCGTAGCCGTCACAGGGGCCGGGTTTGAGTGTGGACATGATTGCTTGCAGGTTGTACTCGCCAGTGGCGGTTGCACCTGAGACGATAGTATCGTTTTGGAGGAGGCCGAGTGAGGCTTTGGTGATGCCGATTTGCAGGTGTGGGTTGGACTTGAGCATCTCGAGAGCACGTTTTACGGGTATCACTCTGAGACGGAGGATGGATGTAAAGTCTAGCCATTGGAGACGGAGGAATTTGACGGAGGGGTTGGCTTCCAGGAAGGACTTGAGGATATGGAGGTCTGAGCTTGGTGGTGGGAGTGCGGCCCTGAGCGGAAGGCTGCTGGAAGTCACAGCAGGGGGTGGGGTGGGAGAGGTAAGAGGAGTAAATTTAAGTCCTAGGCCGTACAAGTCGTTCGAGGTGGTGAAGAGGATGTCTTGCACTGCCCGAATAGCTTGAGGAACTGTCAAGGCTTTATCGCGAATATATTCTGATAGAACCTGTGGGCTTTAGGCTGGGATTCTTCCATAATCAATGGGGAACTCACCACTTCCAAAGCTTCTCGAACTTGAATAATAGCAAGCAAATAAGTCTCAGGAAACCAATGCCCATCAGTACTCCACATGATCTTCTCAGTCGGGCAGAGCTCCAGGATTTCTCGGACGGCATTCTCCTGTCCTTCCTTACTCAGAAATGGGAACACCTCTCCGATATCAGCGTATACGTTATCATACACGCTCGCTAGATACCCGGCTTCTTTTGTCCATGGGTAGCTGGCGTGGAGAAGAACGATCGGGACCGTGGGGAATTTCCTGATGAATGCTTGGAGATGGGATGGCGATGATGTCGTGAGAGTAATGTCGTTATCTCCTAAGCCTGTGTGGAACTGAAATGGTTTCTTGTATGGCCCAGGACTCTTCGAGATGAGCTGTGCCGTTTTATTGACCAAACTATGAGATACGGGGTCAGTGTTGAAATTTAAGCGAACATCTCAGGACATGCCCTATTCGATGAGGCAAAGAACTCAGAAGCCACCTACTAGAAATTCAAAGGTAGATTATCAATTCTCGTGAAATGAGTAATCCCATCCTCTCGAAGCTGAGTAATGTGATCCACGAAAGTATCCTCGATATCATCCATAGACATGTGAGGTGGAATAGCCAGTCCAGTTCGGTAGCAGATGACCGATTTGAAGCCAACAACCTCCGGATCTGCGATAGCGTCCTTGACGACCATTTCAAATGCCTCGCGTACGCCTCCAAAAACATCCTCGGGGGCAAGTTCGGGATTTTTGAACAGCTCGTTGATGATTTCCTCTGCGACCTTCTCGATCCTGACAATCTTCTTGCACTCGCTGCGTGTGAGCTTGTCATGCCACGCGTAGTCGTAGACTTCGTCTTTCCCATCTAGTCCATCGTCCACTAGGATTGTTTCGATTCCTTCCAAACATCGCTTCTGCCACGCGTGGTGCGGTTTGGCATTCTCGACCTCAATGGCTTTCACCACATCATCCCACATAGGCGGACATCCCAGGACGTCTGACAGCTGCTTGACGGCTCGGATGTGTGACAATGTCGATGTTGTCGTTCGCATAGCATCGCCATGGGCTTCAGTTGTAATAGCCAAAAGAGGATACTTGGATAGCGCTGAAGGTATAAGGAGGGGATGGGCATGATTGTCGATGATAGGAGTTGTATTGATGGCTTTGATAAGATCCTCCATTTCGGCTACTTCGGAAGCCATTTGTGGGAGCAAAGAATGTAGACAATCAAGTTTCTAGAAGGCTTTAGTACTTCAATGACAACCTTGGAAGTTTCAAATTGAGCTTGGTTGGTTGAGGGACACTTCAAGTCAAGGTGGGGGGTGGATCTAAATCCTAGGTAATGATCATGAGGCTCTGGACAACTTATCTACCTCTTCTTCGAACGGAAGTCTAGACCTCCAGTTAGCTCTTTATATTAAACGGCACTCCGGGCTTACCGGGTGGAATTGCTTACAGTAATCATGCTAGCCAGAAATCAGATTCCTGTGATCTCCATCTGATGTTCAGCTGTCCCACCCCATGAAACGTGACCGTAATCTTGATGTCAAGTCACTAAGGTACATGCCAATCTTTTCAGCATTACCGTTACTTTAGATTTATCATGCCATATTAGTGTGCCACTACTAGTTACAGTCAAAGATGCTCGAGAAATATGCGTACAGTCCAACAAAATCTCAAATTCATACAACATTTATCACGTGACAGTATCCTTACTGAAGCTCTGGTCAGAATCCATGATTGAATCACAGTGTAATATACAAAGATCCATTTTATTAAGGGTAGTATCGCGTAGTCAGCTCACTGTACAGATAACAAGTACAGAGCATTTAAATTAGCTATTTTTGGTCCTTGGTTCGTCTGGTCATGGGTATCGCTTAAAGTCCACTTCTCACTGCAGCAGCTGTTGCATCGCATTGAGCCTGTAACTCTCCCTTCTTTCCATCAATTCGACGTGATTACCACTGTCAACGATTTGACCTCCCTCAACAACGAATATTACATCAGCTCTCTGCACAGTATGGAGCCTATGCGTGATAGCCAGAACAGTTGTTCCACGAGCAGCCTCTTCTAGTCCCCTTTGAAGGGCTTCCTCACTGGCCGCGTCGAGAGCGCTGGTGCTCTCATCGAGAAGTAGCAAACGAGGACGACGGACCAGAGCTCGAGCGATAGCTAGACGTTGTCTCTGTCCTCCCGAGAGACGAGATGATGAAGAAGGCCCGCACTCAGTATTATATCCATCCGGTAGTGAAGCGATCACATCGTGGACGTTTGCCAGACGGCATGCCTCTTCAATCTCTGCATCGGTGGCTTCATGACCTGGCGGAGCACCCAATCCGACATTGAATCGGACAGTGCCGTCGAATAAAGCAGGCTCTTGAGGAACGATTGCTATGGGTTCACGGAAGGCGGTCGGTAGTTGTGAGATGTCCTGTCCATCGATGAAAACAGATCCCTCAGTTGGGGAGTAAAGTCGCTGTACGAGGTTCATGATCGTCGACTTTCCTGCACCAGATGGACCAACTAGACCACAGAACTGATTTGGTGGAAGGGTGAACGAGACGTTGTCCAGGATGGTGACATCGGGACGACTGGGGTACGCGAAGGAGACGTTTTTGAACGCCACACTGGAGCCCCCGCGGCTTTTGTTATTCGCTGTATTCCTGATCTTGATACTCGACTCCATGTCATCACCGGTCTTTGCTGGATCACGCCCATCCACACCAGTATGGGTACTAGATCCCAGGTTGACGACTGTCATGACCCGTGACAAAGCCAGCCGGGCACGAGAAAACTCAGGAGCGAGGGAGAACATGCTGCTCCAAAGTTGTGCGCTTGTCAACATCGCTACGAGGATGATAAGGAAATCCGTCTGTGTATATTGACCCTTCATGATAAGTTGGGAGCCCCACCAGTACGCCAGGGCATTAACAAAGATACCGGCGGTGTAGGAAATAGCGAGGAAGACGTTCGTAACCACTGAGGCGCGCACTACCTGCTTCTTGGGTGGAAGTAGCAGACGGGCAAATGAATCCATGTAATCTTGCTCCAGGGAAAGTACAGCAACAGTTTTGATCGATTGGATAGCCTCTGTGGCAAGCGATGTAGCCGTCGAAAAAGCCTTCTGGTGTCGCTCCTCATACCTAGCCAGCATACGGAGTTGCATGAATCCAGCTCCTAAAAGTATTGGGACCGTCACGAGACATACCAAGGCAATCTTCCAGGCGAAGATGTGCGAAACGATGATGGAAATCACAACGTTCATGCAGACTGCGAATATAGTACCAAAAGTCGACCCGCTGAAAGCTCCTACAGCCACACTGTCCTTGGTAATGACACCCAGCAGACTGGTAGGATCTCGGCCCTCAGACTGATGCCAATGAAGAGTCTGCTCGAGAAGTGACCGAAAAGAGAGGACGCGGAGATTGTAGAGAAGTCTTTCAGCGATGGTACCGAATCCAAACCAGGCGAGGAAGTTAGCGAATAGCTCTACGCCAGCCAGCATGAAGTAGAGGCCAGCAAACAAGCGACCCATGGACCGAATTTTCTCAATGGTATTCTCACACTGGTTGAGAGCACTGACCGTGAAGCCGAAAATGACACCGGCACCAGTGAATGTTGCTCCAACGAAAATAGCAGCAATTATTGCAATCGTGAACCACCCCAGCGATGGTCGAATGAGCCAAGCAATACCTCGCATAACAGAGCTGAAAGGCTTGACGATATCAAGCTCGAGGTCTTTGACCTCCTCCTTTTTCTGGTTCACATCTGCAGCCTTCTTTTCGGTCCGGTCGTCATCGAGTTGTTTGGGTTGGGTGATTTCGACGCTCTGTCCTCCTCGGAGTGTTGATGCATCAAGCGATTCGCCAGAGACGGAACCCGCATCAGCTTTAACAGTGGTTCCCAGAGTTTGCAGTTTGGCCATTCGTGCGAATTCGCTTTGATCCTGAGCCATTAACTCAGAGTATGTGCCCTGCTCAATGACACAACCAGCTTGCATGACAATGATATTGTCAGCGTTACGAATGGTCGAAAGACGATGAGCAATGGAGATAATAGTCCGTTGCTCAGCAGCGGCACGTTCTACTGCGAGCTGAATCCGCTTCTCGCTGGCTGAATCCAGAGAAGCCGTGGCTTCATCCAGCACCAGAATCTCCGGATCGCGGATCAAGGCTCGAGCCAGGGCGATTCTTTGTCGCTGCCCTCCACTCAAACGGGAGCCATTCGGACCGGCTGATGTACCATAGCCTGACTCAAGACGCTCAATAAAGCTTGCGGCATCGGCTTGCTCAGCAGCATGACGGACCAGCTCCGCGATCTCAGCAAATTCAGGCCCCAATGACGCTGCCGCTGAAAGAGCGTCTCTGCCTTTCTCGGCCAGGCTGGCGAGCGCGGGGCCGCTGAGGAATGGCTTGAGATGCTGATGGGCAGGCTTAGACGAGTTGACAAGTCCGAGGGCAATATTTTCCAAGATACAACGATCGAGAAGAGATGGCTCTTGCTGCACAAAACTGATGAAACTGCGGAGTGATCGAACGTTGAGATTGCGCAAATCGTGACCATCTAGCTCTACATGGCCCTCGGTGGGATCATGAAGACGAGCCATCAACGCAGCGATCGTGGATTTTCCGCTTCCTGACAACCCCACGATAGCAGTGTATTTCCCTGCGGGGAAATCCAGGTCTACTTGCTGTAGTACAGGCTGTCCCGCGCGAGAGGGAAATTCGAAGGAGACATTCCTGAAGACAAGCGACTTGGCTGTGCTTGGAGGAAGGACAATTCCCTCGTTAGAGGTACCGTCGATTGCAGATGGCGCCAGAATGTCCTCTTGAAGTCGCTCGTACGCAGAAATAGCAGCTCCCAGGAATGGAAGAGTTGGTGCAATACCTCCAAGCATGACACAAGCATCGACGAGAAGATAGACAATGGCATAGATCTGCCCCACACTGGCACTTCCATCTTGCTTCTCTGCCGAGTCCGCGATACGGATACTTCCTTGCCAAAACGCCAATGCATTACCTGAATAGGCGATGAAGTAGAGTAATCCGGTCTGCACAGCAGCAATCGCAGCTTTGGTCGTGGCAAACTTCTTCGCTTTTGCCATATGAGAAGCGAACTTTGCCTCGAGACGGGGAGCAGCACCGAAGGCTTGAACCACCGAAATATGAGACAAAGCTTCAGAAGCAATGGACGATGCCGAAGAAGTTTCTCTGATCTGGTGTACTACGTACTTTCCAAGATATTTGCCGCCGAAAATTCCTGAGATGAGGAAGGCGGGCAGCATGCATACCAAGATACCAGCGAGACGGGGCTGCTGGGAGAAGGCAATGATGAAGACTGTTACGAAAAAACTGATGGTGGTGATAATGTTACCAACTTTTTCTGACGTCCCTGCCTGGACAGCAGTGATATCTCCGTGAAGGCGACTTGAGACTTGACCAGCTGCTCCACGGGTGTCGAAGAAAGCGGGAGGCTGACGAAGGAGGGCGGACACATAGCGAGTACGCAGACGCTGTGCGAGACGTTGACTGATGATATTCCAGCAAGTCAAGTGACCGTAGATGAGGACGAGAGAAATGGCACCGATCCAGGCCGTTTGGATTACTTTGTCGTTGATGGTCGACTCGTATTGAAATGGATCGGCTGTTGCAGCGCTGTCACTTTCCGCGGCACATGTGGCACTGTTGAAGTTGTCGATGAGTTGACCGAAGAGTACACCCATCAAAGGAAACGGAATGCCGGCTCCAATCGCTGAAAGGGTGCCGCAGATGATGAGTGCTATATCAACCCATGATGGTTGAGCGGCGAAGAGCAATTCGAAATAAGTGAAATAACTCTTGAAAGACTATAAGACAGGTTAGATCCGTGTCCATTCAATTTTTAATGGAAATGATGCCTCAACTCACTGATAGGATGTGTGGTTTCTTAGCCGGAGTGATGCTGCTCTCACTGCTCGTTTTCTTCTCGGAAAGTTGCATCTCTTTCATTGTTGGCGGACTCTCAGCCGCTTCCATCTCTACTTCCACAGTCATATTTACAAGTCCGTCTATGATATCCAAGAGAGAAAAGGACAGGCAAGAGAAGGACAAGAGAAAAGTCCAAGACGAATTTCAGGCGACATGGACATTGTGTTAGCAAGTCACTCATGTCACCAAAAAGCAGCATGAGATGATCGGCGGCCGTCTTCCAGAAACGACCAAGCGCAGGCCGGATAATCTGAGGATCTGATAAAAAAAACCCAGCGCTGTCGAAAAAGCATCTTTAGTGGATGCAGTGGAGCATTCACGGGTCGGTACGTGAGCCCAAGCAAGGAAGGTTTTCTCCTCTCCCCATATCTAATCAGATTGATCGATCGGCGGCTTAAGAAAAGAAAGTTCAAGACGCTTCTCACGCTGCCGAGAGTCTTGGGTGTGGCTTTTTTACAAATGCTAAGTTGCTTCCAAGACCTCCTCTTCCGTAAGTGGCGCCATGCCCGGTGTCGGAGAGGGGAAAGAACAAGGAAAAATCTTCATCTGATTAGATTTGATCTACGACGTGAAAGGAGTACGTACGGCACTTCCCTGCAATCCACATCTGGCCCCATAGACCCGGCCCCGGAAATGCTACCAAATTGGTCCGGGTTCATAAGAGGGGCCTCAGATGCGGGATCATGTCCGCCCTTTTCTCACGCCAATATCTTGTTTTGTGGCCATGATTTCACATGGAAAGTCGTGCCTTGAGAGTGAATTTTCATGTAATCTACTGTTCAGCAGAAGTGTAAATCATGCATGGTCTTTGCTCTGGTTCGTCCAGTTGCTGTGCTGTACAACTCACGGTATGCAACCGAGTCACCAGTATCAATATGCCTTTCAAGGCTAACCGAGGTGTCTCTCAGCAGGGCAGGGAGCGGGGAGTGGGCAAGCCATAACGGGAGGGCGTCTCTTGGCGTCTCTTGGCGCGTGGGATGACGGTAGTGCTCCGCGGCTATAATTTGACCTCGTTTGATGGCTTGAGGGCGAGTCAGCCAAACATACTGCAATCCTCGATGATCGTCGTCGAAAGAGTCCTTCTATGGAATCAGGAGACTCAAGTGACTAAGATCGACGAGAGAAGCAAACATGGATTTTCACCCGTCAGTGCAGCATACCATTCCGTGGGTTAGAAGTGGCACACTTATTCGGCGACTTGGGAAATGAAACATGTTGGGAGATCCTGTTCAGCAGCAAAGATATGTATTGACACCAACTACTTTGATCCGTCTTCTTGTAATAACCAATCATCCTTAGTGATCCGATACTCCACCTCGCCTTCTTCAATCCCTGGCGGTGGAGTTGGATACACGTTATGGAACGTCCGAATATATTTCATCCCACACGATGCCATTGCTGCCCGAGACCCCTTGTTGATGGCCATCGCGTCGCCCGATATCTGCTCCACCCCCAAGTCCTGAAAGGAATGTCGGAAAATCTCGCGCGTACCCTCCTTCGCATACCCTCGTCCCCAGAACTTCGGCGAGAGTTTCAAGCCAAAGACGACGTTCTTGGTGTCGACTTGTGGTGGCGTGCTTGTGTCGGCTGTCTCTCCACCTGCCAGTACCCACCACCCTATGAATTCGCTGCCAACGTAACCAGCCCATGTCCCGAGACCAGAAACTGCGAGGTCGAGTAGGCAGTTGAGCCCTATTTCCGAATCACTGGCGCTCAGTGGCTTTCCATAGCCGATGTACTTCATGACGGCTGGGTCTGAGTCCAACTCAAAGAGGTCTTGCTGATTTTGTGGCGTAAGGGGAACTAGCTCGAGACGCTTAGTCCGGAGAGTTTGTTGACTCGAAGCTGGGGTAGTCTTTGAAGGCATCGCGTAGTCTGGTTTGTTTAAGCGAAGTATGTTGTGTACGCTGTGTGTTGCTTTCGTGTGTTGCTTGCAAAAATGAGGTACGTTTTCCTACATCTGACATACTTACCTTGCTCCTTATATAGTCAATTGCCCATTTCTCTTGTCTATGCAACAAGGGTGGAAAGATCCCTCGATCAGAAACTGCCGATCACTTGACGGTGGTCAGGATCACTGAATAGCTTCATGTCAAGTAGTCTGGGCGATGGGGTAGTCAACAGAAGTCTGCCACTTGGCTCTGGGAGTAAAAGTCAAAGTCCTATTTGAGCCTTGATCTCCGAGTTATTTTGCAGCATGAATCTCGGCAGCCTACTGCTTGTGGCCATCATATACCCTTGGCTTCGAGTAGTACGTACCAATATCATCTCTGGAGGATCACTTACTCGTCAGCTGGGCGAGGTTCAAGCGGCGAGGTGGAACCAAGAATCCCTGAGTGATTACCGTGAATTTCAAGAATGCAAAGATGAGGTTAAGCATTGGATCTGAGCAGGAGCAATAGTTGAGGGAGAAGAAAAAGGTTGGTTGTGTAGGTCAGCTGCTATGTATGACTACAACTCTATGTTTCTTTTCCTCATGTCATATTTGTTCACGAATACATTGGGAGAACACTGGCAGTGTAGTATAATTCATTAGGTCATCTTAATTCCTTTTCATTGCTGAAGCCAACATCACGAGCCACTTCTCAAAAGCATGTCTCCGACAAGCCCTCCCCAAGCCGCGTCACTCATTGCCGTAAACAAAACAGTGCATCTTGGCGAGCATGGCCTAACTTGCTAGAAGCCTTGCCGCGCCAAGTCAACCAGATTCTCGGCAGCCCACCTATTGTGTGGACTTTTTTCAAGCTCCCTGTTTCTTCCGCAATTGATCCCCACTGGTCAGAGATAACTTCTAGGTCGATCTTATCTAATCTTATCACATTTCTCAAATGAACGTCCGAACCGCTTTTGTTGTTCTCGATTTTCTTTTCTCTGCCCCTCTTTTTCGCCGCCACCAACAGCCAAGCCAGCTCCTTTTTCCAATATGTCACCACTTAGTCCCTGGTCAGGGCAGCCGATGCAGGAGTCTGTATGTGTGCATACATCCGATCTGTGTAGTTTAAGTTCTCATGTTCTGCTCTTCGGTTTTAGAATTCAATCACCGGCATCCTGTCTTTGTCTTTGACTCCCCAATCTGCTGGCACGATCAATAGCAATTGGAATCAAAATGGCTATCATGGACAAACTGCGAGGCCGCCAGGAAACTGGTGAGCCCCAATTAGCTTCGAATGGCAATGGAGACATTGAAACACAAGCGACCACAGATGCTATTACTTCCGACAACAAGCATGTGGCCACTGATCTCTCCGACTATCAGACGAAGGAAGCATTGCCAAATCAGGATGCCCAACAAGGTGTTCAAAAGATGGAAGCTGTGACCTTGGCCTGGACGAAGAAGTCACTTGCTGCCCTTTTGTGCCTGTGAGTATCTCTGAGCTTCCCCACTCACTGTCTGCAATATGCTGGAAACACATTACTGACAATGAGTTCTCTAATAGCATCTGGCTCTTGTTCTTGACCAATGGAATGAGAATTTCGATTCTATACAGTCTACTCCCATATGTCACAAGTGACTTCAAGTCGCATTCGCTTACCACAACCATTGGAATTGTCGCGGATGCAATGTCCGCTGCGACATACATTCCTGTAGCAAAGATGCTCGATGTCTGGGGTCGAGCTGAAGGTTTCCTCGTCATGGTTGTCTTTTCCACTTTGGGCCTCATTTTGATGGCAGTGTCCCAAAACCTGGCGACATTCTGCGCCGCGCAGGTAAGCTTAGATCGAACTCAACTGATACCGAACGTTTTGAGACTTATGGATTATCGCTAGGTCTTCTACTCTGTTGGGTTTTCAGGCATTATCTACATCGTTTGTGTCCTTGCAGCCGACGCCACGAACCTGCGAAACCGAGGTCTTGCTTTCGCATTTACATCATCACCATACATGATCACCGCATTTGCAGGATCCAAGGCAGCTGCAGGTTTCCTTAAGCATGTCAACTGGCGCTGGGGCTTCGGATGTTTCGCTATCATCCTGCCTGCTGTCACGACGCCGTTGTACTTGGTGCTGAAGCTGAATCTTCGCAAGGCTATGAAGAAAGGCTTGTATGAGAAGAAGAGCAGTGGTCGAACAATCCCACAAAAGATCTGGTATTTCATCGTCCAATTCGACAGTAAGTCCCCAAAGTCTCAGAATATATTTCCTCATATATCACTCTTACTGACTTTCCTCGTCTCATAGTCCCCGGAGTTATTCTCCTCGCCGGCGGAGTTACTGTTTTTCTGTTGCCCTTCACTCTCGCTTATTCGGCGCCCCAAGGCTGGAAGACCCCTTATATCATCGCCATGATCATAACTGGTTTCGTCACATTGGTCTTCTTCGGCTTCTACCAAGTATACCTAGCCCCAGCCCCATTCATCAAGCAAAAGTTCTTGACCGATCGCACCGTCATCGCCGCCTGCCTCATCGATATGACGTACCAGATGTCATACTACTGCTGGGCGAGTTACTTCACGTCTTTCCTCCAAGTTGTCAGCAACGTCGGCGTAGCCGAGGCTGGATACATCGGTAGCACATTCCAGATCGTCTCTGGTGTCCTGCTATTCTTCGTCGGTTACTTGATTCGCCGTACCGGTCGCTACAAGTGGCTTTTCTACTGGGCTGTTCCCCTCTACGTCTTCTCCCTTGGACTGATGATCTACTTCCGCAAGCCCAACACAAAAGTCGGCTTCCTCATCATGTGCGAAGTATTCATCTCGATGGGTGGAGCAGTTTTCATCCTTTGTATGCAACTAGCCGTTCTCGCAGCTGTTGACCATCAACACGTCGCAGCTGCGCTGGCTATTCTCTTCGTCTCTGGTACCCTCGGTGGTGCGATCGGTAACGCGATCTCTGGAGCCATTTGGACGAATACTTTTGCGGGTGCTCTGGAGAGATACTTACCTGAGTCAGCCCTCCCTGACTTGATGTCCATCTATGCGAGTCTTCCGGTGCAGCTTAGCTATCCTGTAGGAAGTCCAGAGCGCCTGGCTATTCAGTTGGCGTATGGGTATGCCCAGACTAGGATGTTGGCTGCTGGCACGGGCATTATGTGCTTGTCTTTCATCTGGATGTTCTTGTTGAAGAACTTGAATGTTGCTGAGATGTCGCAGACGATGGGTGTTGTGTTCTAGACAGCCCTCAGTACATGTTCAATAGTACTAGGGAGTTGAAATGGAGAGAGGGGATGGGGAATGATGGGATGAGAGACGATGCGAGATGAGGAATACAAAGTAATGTAGAATGTTAAATGTCACACTGTGATTGAACAGAAATCACCGTGTCCATGTGTAAAAGTCTAGAGTGAAATCCTTGCATCCCATGCGCGTCTATTCTTATTCCCATCCAGACTTCACCGTCAGGCTAAAAGTCTCCCACCTCACCCCATCTCCGACGTCTCTCCATGCACTCTCCTCGGGTATCGCTACTTTACTCCACCCTCTAATCAACGAGCGCCAATAACACGTTTCTGCAGCCGCAGACAGCAGTCCCCAATCAGCTACCAACTCCCTCTGCCTTTCCGCAATTGCCTCCGCAACGCCTGGATGCGCCCTCAGCCACATCACTGTCTGTTCTAGGTCCGCCCAATCTGGGTCTACGAATATCACGTTGGCTTGTGACGGTGTGTACGACTGTATCCATCTGGGATTCGGTCCCGCGCCGGTTTTTGAGTTGGCGGATGGGGAGAAAGGGAGGGTTGAGGAGAAGAGTGGGCGCAATAAGTGGGTGGTGTGCATCAGGTAGCTGGGTGGTGGAGTGATGATTATGGATTTACAAGCTTGGTGGAAAGGGAGTCTGCCGGAGTAGGTGATGCCCTGGAATCTCATTAGCCAAGATGCACAACTGTAATGATACACGCGCTTACCTCTGTATAAATGATGTACTTGTACTTGCAAAAGTCCTCGATTCGAATCGAGTTATTTGCTCCTTTCGAATTCGACTCCCATTCCAAACTCTCTACATCCGCCCACTCTTTCCCTTTCGTGGCTGCTAGTAAATGCGGCCTCAGGGCTGTGTTGCCAATTGAATTGAACCATGTGGTGCCTCTCCATACCACTTTGTCTATCTTCTCCTCCCATGGTGTTTCCTTCTCGACTTTCGATATCCTGGTAAGGGCCTCGTCCATGGTTCCAATGAAGGGGAGAGGCCAGGACCAGAAGCTGAAATGAGGCATGATCCAGTAGTTTCCAGGCATTTTTGGATCTCGGGAGAACGACCATGAGTTTTGGCGGGGATTGTCGATGATGGAGTAGGTGAAGATTGTATCTGGTAGTGGGGTTGGAGAGGTAGTTATTGCTCGGTAGATCTGATGCAGAACAGCATCTCGCTCCTGAAAACTATCAGCTCTGTAGAAACGGAACTGTTTGCTGAAGTACTCACATATAACATCTGTCGCGAAGCTCGATTGTCAGCAGACAAGACATAGAGCTACCCAGACACATCAGTACATTGCCCTATCATCTTGATACCAGGTTACCGTACATTTCCATCTTTTATCCTCCCTTGAACGAGGCCTTGATAATCTTGTGGCGCCCTGTCCAGTTTGAAAGGACCCCGCGCTACGGCATCATCAATTTCCTTGGCGAGGCCTGGAAATGTAGCTCTGCATTGCTCTTCATTCAAAGAACGATTCTCAAGCTTCTCTTTCGAAGGATACTTGGTCACAAGCAAAGAAAACAGACTCGGAACTCCCGACCCTCCTATCAACAGCGCAAAGACATTGTAGAGCACAACCACCACGGAAACAAAGAACGCTACTCTCGCGAGCTTCTTCTGCGTGAGGATCATGCTTCCCAATCTTCAACAACAACAAACGATTCCATCTGCCTGGGGCAAGCATGATGATATACTGACGAAGAAGAAAAAAATGAGAGGGGGGAAGACGGCTCGATAAGCAAGATATGGGAAATTTGTCGCGACTGCGCGGGGGTGAGGCGCGTTTTGGGAGGAGTAATTTCACAGGCTAATATCCCACAAATGGGCGTGCACCTCACTCAAGATGACACGTCTTGTCTCCCCTGCCCTGCCCATCTTGCGGCGCGGTACGGAGTATTGACTGAATAGTAAATATTGGTTGGGAGTATCCTGGATACCGAGTAGACTTTCCCATGGTAAGCAATCTTGTGTGTTGGGTTGAGAGATTGCTGTTGCGTGATTGATGTCTGAAACAAGCTTCTTCTTATCGGCGAAGTGGAACTGGTCAATGCCACATGACCCAAGCCAAGCGAATCAACAACAACACTGATCTCGTCGTCTCTAGTATCGTTAACAAGGAAAACAAGGAAAACAAGGAAAACAAGGAAATAAATCTGGTGCTCAGTCAAATTCTTTCTGAATTACAAAGTCTCACCCCCCCCACCCCCTCTTATCCCGTTATTCAATTCCATATCCAAATTAATGTTCAAAATGCCTAAAAATCCAAATATCCCAACTGAGGTGTGCTACTCCTTCCCAAGATTCGCCCTCTTGATCTTCCAAAAAGGTCCGAGTCACTCGTTATGAGCTTTACTCAGCCGATGGGCCTGCCGTGTCGAGTGTATATCTAGCAATAGCTTTCTTCATCCCATCTCCACCTCTGCAACGATTCGCTTCTGCTCACTGGCTGCCAATTCGTCCCTGGTCTCGTCTCGTTCGGGAATTTTCATCTCATGAGCCTGCTCTCTAGATTAAACCTCGTCTTTCCCATCGCCGAGAGCTTAAAAGTTGCCCTGCAGGAAGTCGTTTGTGGCGGTAAGCTTCGCACACATTTTCTTCAAGTCGAAAATCTGCTGATCTTTCTCTAGAATTGTCCGCTGAACTGCTTCATCACGCCTGTCCTTCTCGGTCCCCTGATTCGTCTTTAGCAACAGGAGCTCTGCTTGAGCAGCATCGTAGGATTCTTTCATCATATGGTATGGAGGGCTTAATTTCTGGAAGTGCTCTTGGCAAGCTGAGACTTTGATCTGTTCATTCTTCAGCGCTGATTTCGTGACCTGATGCTCAGAAATCTCTGCGGACAGCTTTTTGTCAAACTCTCGAGTTTCTGCGTGTGCGGACGCTAATTCTCGCCCAAGATCTTTGATCCGATTGTCTGAAGCCTTCTGTAAACATTCAAGCTCGAGGCGAAGAAATCTAGCATCGTTAGAACCCTCGTGCTTCTCTTTCCTCAACTGAATAGAGTGGACTTGCTCGTGTAAGTGGTTGTAGCGGTCGTTCTCAAGACAGGTCATACAGACTTTGGGCCTCTGGTTGGGAGTCGGTTTTAAGGGACCGGAGGTCAAAGTAGCTTTCACATCGCTGGTGGACGTTGCGATGCGTTGCCGAGCGGTAGCGAAAGCTCTTGGTATGAATTCGATTTTGGACATTATGTGGGCTATCTTCTCGTCTCGATGAAATCCAATCCTATGGCTTGGGGAGGCGAATAATAGATCGAAGAGTTCGTTGGTCCCGTTCCCAGGACTTGCGTTTATCTATATAGCTGAGATGGAAGTCGCGCATTGTCTCGGTTCTGTCCGGTGCTTTGTGGATCTGAGACACGGTTTGCTGCCACTGTTGCAGAAGATTTTGCTGTCTTGCTGGATGTCTGACTGGAAACATTTGTTTCTTTGAGGAATTCGCCAGCAGGATCTTAGCTGGCGATGCCAGCTCGCGTTGTCAGCGCTTCATGGAAAACGCCACAGTCCCGCCCTATGTAGCAAGAAGATTAAGGTCTTTGATGCCCCCCGTATAGCTGGTACCTGAAGTACCGAGCGAGCATCTCGGAGTAGCTCCTGTTTAAGATGTGCCCGACCTTCGATGCGCTCGGCGCTCGCCATTAAGATAGTTATATAAAATGCTGACTTTGAACGCTCCGCTACTAAAATGAGCGACTCGAGTAGGCCAAGAGAAGATCGGAGGTGGTCCAAAAAATGTTCAGCCTCCGAAAAATCATAAGTATAAAAATTAGATGCTTGGGAAGTACGGTATACGACGAGACTAAAGAACCTCGGTATCGGAAATAGAAATCTTGAACTTGAAGTGAGGAGGGACGAGAAGAATAGACCAAGCAGTTGCCAGCATCTGCTTGTGAGTGAAATGATGCCCTGAGGACTGCGTTTCTGGAGGAGCAGAATGTTGAAATATGAAAGATGACTCTAGTTATCCTGAGACTTAAGCGTTGTGTTGGCTTGGGGATTCAGCATCGTTCTTGAAGTAGTAGCCCGGAGGCCACATATTCCATATCTGCGGATCAGGAAGTCTTACTTGCAGACTGAGAGGCTACGGGGATACAGGACAGAGCGAAATGACAAACTACATTTTGACAAGCCTCTTCGCTAACTTTGGCTACTGTGGCAAAACTTGCACCAAACAAATGTGACCAAGACGTGTAGCATCCTGGAAAGGGTAATTAGTTCATCGCGTCATATTCATCACCAAAGCAAAGCTATGCCGGAAACCCCGAGCCATCAAAAGCGCCCATGTATCCCAGTCACCCCAACTGCTGAAACCAGCAAATGCCACTCCCCAATCCTCGCCTTCACAAACACATCCTAACCAGTATCAAGTCCAGCGTCCGTTGGCGGTTTTAAGGAAAAGATTTAGGCGTCTCCCTTGAAGATATCCGGCCAGCACTTCTCCTTTGGCCATAGCTTCTGGTCGTGTGTCTCGGCGTGAACTTCGAGTTGCTTGAGGTTGGTATTGACGATCTCCTTGCGGCAGTTGGCGCACTATTTACACCCGTTATCAGTCTGCTGCTCATTCGCTCGTTTCCTTTTAACCTTTAACCCCTCGGTACGGTTAAGTACTGCTTCAGCACTCTCGGATCTCGCCCTGGCTTCCAACTTGGAGAGTCCCTGAACTTGTATTTGTGGAAGGTGATTTGGAGCATGAGATGCGCTTTGGGGGTTCGAAAGCTGAAATATTTAGGAGATCGGTCTGGAGGGAGTTACCAGACTAGTAGGCTTTGGGGCCTTGACTGGGAGACCGTTTGCCTTGACGGGTGCTCGGGTTCCTGCTGCTTCGGCCTTGCGATGTTCGCGCTGGATCTGTATTGCCATACTCTGTCAGCGTATATCCTCGAAGTAGAGTCTCTTCTGTATCTTCTCCGCATAAGTCCTCCTTTCTACCCAGTCCCAGTCTCAATCCCAGTGCCCTCGCAAGGCAGCCAACAGTCCGGCCCGCAATCACCACATCACCCCACGTCACTGCGAGGGAACACACATACCTTCATCTTCTTGGAAACAGGCATGTTTGCGGTTTTTTCGGCGTATTGGAGGTTTGAGGTGTTTCTTGCACGCAAGTTTCTGTTTTTGTTGTTGCTGTTTCTTGGAGGTGGAGGGGGTTTTCGTGAGGTGATGAGGTTAGCTGATTGATTGTGAGAGAAATTCTGGATGCAGGGGTCTTCTTTAAGCTTATCTTAGTGGGTCGGTTAAAGTTCGGCTTTGCGCTGGGATGGAGGGGAGCTTTGGTGGGGGATGTCTTCACTTATAGGTAGCGAATGTGGTTATGAATAATGTGGAAGTTAGATTCACGGAGTTGATCCCCTAGGGCAGATTTACAGCTTGGCCACAACGGTGCTTTGGTGTTTGGGAAGCACAGTGTTATTGTGAATCCCGTTTGGATGGTTAGAGAATTTGATATATGTTTCTATTATGTGCTCCCTGCCTCTTTGAGAGGTGATAGAGGCTCCTTATATTATCGGTGTATGCTGTTGTTCTGTTTCTAAGAGTAGAGTCAAGTGTCTTGGACCTTTCCTCTGACTATTTGGTCTCTTGTAACGATTAACTGGCTAGGTAGTACTTCCTGACAATCGCAACCAGGATACTCTTTAGTCCGATTCAAAGCTATTGACTTCCAATAAATGCACAGGTAAGCGAGAGCGGTGGGTTATCCTGTAGTAGCTGCAGATGGGTGCCATAAACCTTGAGAACCAGTGACCCCAGGATATCTTTTCGAATCCTATGAACAAGTCTTTGTCGTTGACCTGTTACCCTCAAAACCCCTGCGAAGACGAATATAGTTCCCGAGGTTTGTGATACTATTTCATAAAGAGCTGGATCATGATACACCGTTACTCAACCTGTGACTTCTGATATCAGTAAAGTCTCTTGGCTACGGAGTATACGAGGCTGACAATCGGGAGAAGTCGGAAAGTATTTGCGGAAGGGTTTGAAGTAAGAAGCATGATGTAGGAGCTGTAGCTGATGTCTTTCTCGCTCGTTGTTCGGAAGCCTCATGAAGCGGTGAGAGAATGTCACAGATGCTTCTCAAGCTCACTTGGTGAGAGAAATATGCTCGGGAGACCCTTTCAATGTGCTAACTGAAGCTGGGAACATGTTGATATCTTCGTTGGAGGGCACCGGTGTATACTTTATATACTTAATCCAGCCTCAGTGAACGCAGTATTCCTTATCAAAAGCAATTCAAAGTTAAACAACAGGCTGATCAGAGGCATGCGAAATTCATAAAGCTTATTCTGGATGAATACCATATGTTCCAGACCGCTAGTCCGAACCCGATAAACTGGATCAGAAATTGGAAACCCGAGATATGGTTGTACGGCATGGTCTCTTTGAGACTAGTATTCCGGAACCATAGCCATGGGCTCTTGGAAGATGATGTGTAACGAGATCCTGCTTGCCATAGATTCAGCAGTCTACGTTTCGCCTTTGACACCTTGGCAAGACTGATAAGGTGACCTGATGAACAGCAAATGCCTCTGCAACGGAAAACAAAAACATTAAGCTGCAAGGAATCGGAATTTTGACAACAATCCCACTCAGAAAGAAGACTCATTTTAAATACACAACATATGAAAAAGCGAAAATAATTGCGTGGTGTTGAAGTTGTAGACGAGGGTTGGCTCAAATGGTGGTCCATCCTGCCCCTCGCCAACGCCAAGCGGACTAATGACAGCTTGCTGTGACAGGACGAGTTCTATCGCTGGGCCTGACTGGCATCCCATCCACCATCCAACCTCCCCTCGCAAACGAACAACAACACATCCCAAAGCACCCACCCACCTTACGTATCGCCACTCGACTTCAGCCTCGACTCGCCGATCGCAAACTACCCCTGGCTTAACATCTCATCTATCCCCAGGCTGACCCCTCAAAAAACTCCAACACTGCGAACTCCCCTCCCCTCGATTGCATCAACGGTCAAGACAGACCAGACCGCAACAGCGACAACCACCACGAGGCAGTTCCCCACAACAAGACGCCCGACTACGGTACCACCGCATCACTATTTACGAACCAGGATCCAGTTCAGCCTTTTGTCCTGTACAACCAGGCTTCACTCTACCGTATTTGACGACAATCCCCACAATTGGCATCGATTCTAGATTGGTGCAGTCGGTACAGCCTCACAACTCCGCACGAGAACACCCGTTCCCTCCTTTTCCCCCAAAAACACACCGACGATACCCTCATACGTTGTGCGATTGGCAGAAGAACAAGAGTCTCATGCTGCCAAGGACTCTTCACGATTGATTGATTGATTGTTCCGTCCACCAGAGGTTCGTTGTCCCGACCTTTTACACATGACACTGCCCACATGGGTATTTGCCTATCTTGGCCTACTCGGCGAGAACTGCTCCAACCTCAAACAATATCCTTGTGCCTCCTGGATGCTTGCTTTTCAGACCTCGACATCTGCCTTTTACCCAGAAATTCACTATCCTGCATCTTGTGCTGACAAAAGCTGTGACTCAGACAGATACATCTCCAATCCCTGCGAAGCCGAGCTACGGAGACGACAACGTCAACACAACAATTATACATTATTCGATTACTAGCCAGCGACCGTTTAGAGGTTAATCTTGACGGATACGCAGACATCGAAATCTACGAGAGATAAGCAGAGCCTGCAACCTGCATTCCAACCCCGATCCCTATCTCCGAGGGGCTAGTTCTCCCCCGTCCATAAATCCAACTCCGAACTATAACAGCGGGATATAAAGTCCACGGGCTAACCGGCTATCTTCAGAAAGAGAGTCGTGTGTGAATCTACAGAGGTTGGAGTGAACTGCACACCCTTTATCTGGGCATCTACAAGAACACAGCCAAAATGGGAAATCAGAGTTCCAAGGGCTCTGGAGCTAGTACGCCCAAAGGCAACCAATCCACAACCTCATTAGATAGGGGAGCAGATAATCTCTCATCCTACCCTTCATTCAGCAAGGCAGACACAAAGGAGTCTACCAGATCCTTCCGAGGCCTAAGATCCAAAATCCCAGGTAGCAAGACAGACAGTCCACGGAACTCTACATCCAACCTGAGCAATGGAGAGACGCTAGTCGATAGATCAGATGCAGGATCAATGAAGTCGGGCAAAAGCTCAAGATCAGCGCTCAAGGGAACAGGGCTAGACCCGGACTCCCCAGTTTCGCCATCGTCACCTTCTGGAGATTCGGAGGACCTGTCCTCACCCCTCGACGACCCAGAACCGCCCCCATCTCCCATTCAGTCGGCGTCTATGCGACAAGGGCACCATGATGTCGATGCCGCACAGCGAAGCGGTGAGGTTGATAACGTTTCCGACCAACCCCCATCTGGACAAACCAACCCACACGCACATCTGCAACGTGCAGGTGCCTCGATTCTAGTGAAGAGAGATGGAGAAATCAACCCGATCGAGCCCGAGGCTGTCAAGGCAGCCCCAGCGGGAGAGGATGGAGCTGCTGGAGGAGCAATGGCTATGGGAGAAATGAAGGACTCTGATGTTGATGATTATATCAAGCGCCTTTTGGATGCCGGGTATGCCGGGAAGAGTACCAAGGGTGTTGTGCTGAGGAATGCAGAAATCAGCTCCATCTGCTCTCGAGTTCGCGAGATATTTTTGGCACAACCACCTTTGATCGAACTGGAAGCTCCAGTCAAGATTGTAGGCGATATCCATGGACAATACTCGGATCTCATTCGCATGTTCGAAATGTGCGGATTCCCACCAAGCGCCAACTTCCTCTTCCTCGGAGATTACGTCGATCGTGGAAAGCATTCTCTGGAGACTATTCTGTTGCTCATGTGCTACAAAATTAAATACCCGGAGAACTTCTTCCTCTTGAGAGGCAACCATGAATGTGCCAATGTCACTAGAGTTTACGGCTTCTACGATGAATGCAAGAGGAGGTGTAATGTGAAGATTTGGAAGACCTTTGTAGATACCTTCAACTGCGTATGTTCCCCCCTGCATCTGCAAAGTGTTGGGAAATGATTGCTAACTTGCTTTAGCTCCCAATTGCCGCGATCGTTGCTGGAAAGATTTTCTGTGTACACGGTGGACTCTCTCCCGCTCTGAGCCACATGGACGACATCAGGCACATTGCTCGCCCAACAGATGTACCAGACTTTGGGTTACTGAACGACCTACTTTGGTCAGATCCGGCAGACCAAGAAAAAGATTGGGAAAGTAGCGAGCGAGGTGTCAGCTACTCGTTCGGGAAGAAAGTTATTGTGGATTTCCTTGCTAGGCACGATTTCGACCTGGTCTGTCGAGCACACATGGTTGTAGAGGACGGATATGAGTTCTTCGAAGACCGAATCCTGGTTACCGTCTTCTCTGCACCGAACTACTGTGGGGAATTCGACAATTACGGAGCTGTCATGAGCGTTTCTGTGGAACTGCTTTGCAGCTTCGAGCTTTTGAAACCTCTGGATTCTAGTGCCCTCAAGAGCCAGATGAAGAAGAGCCGTAACAAGCGCAACAGCATGCTCAACAGTCCTCCACCATCCGCTTTCCTCCCTCAAAGCGTTTAGTCCGAGACTAGCTGGGAACGATGCAGATCTACAATGGAGCCTTCTAGACTCGCTTTCATCATCTCGAATGATCTACCGCGCATATACACTGCTGAGAATGCTGTGTCTGACGACATTGGCGCGAAGAGCGAGAGATCACAAGAAAAGGAATAGAGCAACCAAAAACATCGAAATACCGAAGGATCCACACCATTGGACTACCTGACCGCGCGCCCAGGTCAGGGAAGTATCTATGATGTCCGGGACCAACTCCGCCTCCTCTCTGTGCGTGATACATTGGCTTGGGTTTGGGCAATACTGGCGTTTTTTTTTTTGTTGAAATTGGGACATGACATGAACCCAGTCCTTCCCTCCTTGGGACTGTTCACCTGTCATAACCGAGCATTGGGTTGGCAGACTACTCTATTAGTTTGCGGATGATTGTGGTTTGAGAGGAGGCTGGCATATGTGATATTTGTATTTGTATCGCTAGCGTTCGGCTAAGAGGGTGGTGGTTCGAGGGTGGTTCGGTAGGCATCCTACTAGGATGCCGGGGAGGTACATGATGAATTAACTGATTTGATGGTTATTATGTTACGGAGAGTGTTTGCTTCAATTGTGACATGGATTATTGAGTATTATTTGACTTCTTTTCAAGCCTCTCTGTATCTCCGTATACCGCAAGTTAAAAGCCTTACCGCAGCATGTTGGGCTAGCATTCAAAATCCTGATTATTTCCCCAACTATCTGCAAGAACACGCAACACTCGCCTGAGCTGGATGATAGTGTCAGGTAGATATATCAGGGATGGAAGGAAGTTACTACCGAGCTTCTCCACGACTGCGCCATTGAGGGGTAGCTGAGCTTTCTGAAGCTTTCAAGGAAGATAGTTGCAACCTTCTATTCATGAAGTCTCCATACACAAATATACTCGCACACACATTATCTGACCATCGCATCCCACCAGAACCAAAACCAAAACAAACCTTCGAGCAACTGCTTAGTAAAGCAAGCAACGTACCCCCCCCTTTCTCGCGTATCTTTCACATGCTACCTACCCAATCCCAATCCTGTCCACGACCAGCCTCTCTGCCTATCAAAATCTCAAGCCCCTTCCTTGCCCATCGAGGTCCCTTAACTCAAGCCCAAGCCCAAGCCCAGCCCAAGCCAGCACAACACAAGCCAACCAAGAACCTGGAAGAGGAAAAAGAAGCAGAAAATGGAAGAGTGCGTGCGTCGTACAAGGATCCTGAAACACATCACGACCCTCGCCTTGCATGCCTTACGTATTTGTTGACCTCAGCCTCGATCGCATACTCTCTCTCTCTGGACTGAGGGTGTGTATTCCACACACCCACTTCCCCTCCAAAGTAAACTCTTGAATATCACCAATCAGTTGTTCATATCTCACATTACGAACAAATAAACGAACAAACAAACGAACGGTATCCACAACCTCATCCATCCACAGCTGCAGATTCTTCATGTTGGTGACGCGGACTTCCATTCAACCTCGCCGAGCCTGACTCCCCCCGATAGAGTTGCAGGGCTGGCCAGTTAGCTGCTGCGGATAGGGAGGAAAAGTGGGATTTGTTGTGAGGCGAAGGGGACGCAAGCAAGGCAGGGGTTATAAATAGATTAAAGGTGGTTGTTAGGTACAACGGCCTAACTAAATGGGGAAAGGATGGAAATGCTAGGCGAGGTTTGACGGGACCGAAAGGGACGGACGCTCCTGCTGCTGTGCCACTTGGAGGATTTCCTCGAGTCTTTTGTGTGAGGTGAGGGAGCAGGGGATACAATAATGGGAGTAGATATCAGGATGGTAATAATTGACGTAGAAGGCAATGATGTAGCGAGTACCTAGGTAGAAGAACTGTAATAGAATTGCCCATGGAAGCTCATTCACGGATTTTCATGGTTTAATTACTGATTCAGATCTTTCCTTCGTATTTGCCTTCCCCGGAGTTTTGCCCAAATAACAACTCGCTCAACTCATCCTTCACACGGTTCACACGGTTCACACCCTCAACCCTCAACCCTCATCCATCACCGGCTTCAGCCACCCAAGGGGAACGGGTGGACCCCTGCTTTTTGCCTGCCTTTGCCCGCCCTTTCCTCTCCGGGACAAGACTTTACTTACTTTACCACTTTTCGCTGACTCCGCCACAATGCACCAGCCAGGGCACCTCGTGTACCTCCGTACCTCACCTCACCTCACCTCACCCTACTCCTGAAATATAAACACCTGAAACCCTCCGAAGTCCTCATCCCCTTATATCCTTCCGTCAACCAACAACACCACACCGTCAACCCATCCATCTCCTCCTCCACCATCTCGACTGATATCAACACGATATCAACACACTCGCTTTGACACTCACTCCCTTCTCCATTGATTAGTCGATAACAACAACAAAACAACAAACACAATGGGTGCAGGACGCTTCGTCTGCGTGGCCCTCCCATTCGGGCTCACGCTTGCCAGTCTGGTCTGTATCCTCATCGTGATGCTGGCAGGCATCACCAACAAATCCCTCGACATGTTCGAGATCAAGACCCAGAACCTCTCGATATCCTCATCCTCGCTCGCGAACTTCGTCGACCTGGCCAAACGCTCTCCTGTCCCAGGCGACTCCCTCTCGTCCCTGACCATCGCAGGCCTCAGTCCAAATGCCGCCGAAAGCACCCCAAGCGATTCCCTCTCCGCCCTGACCGTTGCAGGACTCAGCCCCAACGCAGGCGACAACATCACAGCCGCTGCTCTCGGTCTCGCAGATTCGTACAAGGTCTCTCTATGGAACTACTGCGCAACAACTGGCAGCTCCACCAACTGCACAAGTGCCGAGTTCAACTGGGCATCCAGCAAACTCAACACCAGCACCGTCGAAGCCACCGCATCTGCCATCACAGGATCGACTGTGCGTCTCCCTTCTGAGCTCCGAACAGCTCTCAAGACATTCAAGACGTTCTCGAAATGGACAGAGGTCGTTTATATCATCGCCTTCTTCTCCTGCGTCGCCGAGCTCTTCCTAGGCCTCTTCGGCTTCTGCTCGCGCGCTGGTTCATGTCTGACATTCATCATCTCTGGCGTGTCAACCTTGACTATCATCCTCGCATCAATAATGGCAACTGTGCAATCCTCTCTCGTCATCGCGGCCGTCAAGTCAACCACACGCTCCTACGGCGTCAAAGGCTCCCTTAACACCTCATTCCTCGCTACAACCTGGCTCGCAGCTGCGTTCAGCATCGGCGCGGGGATGTTCTGGATGTTGACTATCTGCTGCTGCGCCGCTGACCATTCGGGCAACTCGAAGCGCAAGAGCCGTGGTGTTGATGATCATGAGAAGCTCATTCCTACTGGTGCTTACCAGCGTGTCGATGATAACACCCATTTCAACCAGGGATACGCGGGCCAGCAGCATGGTATCTACAACCCTCAACAGAGCACGGAATATGGTGTGCCCATGCATAATGTGAAGCCTGTGGCGAGGGGAGGCAATGGTGCATATGAACCTTACAGTCATACTGCTATCTAAGCCAGACACAAAATGGGGAGGCGATTGGGGGTGAGGGGGAGAGGAGGGGGAGGAAGGAATTTGTCTGTTTGAATTTTAGCGTGCATTAGTGGCGTTTGGGTCATTACATTTCGAGGAAGATATGGAGGATCAGATGAGGTGGAGGATAGGAAGGAAAGGAACAATCAATGTTTATGTGTATAAAATGGAAATGGCTAGTCTCGATGTCGATCTCTCTTTTCATAGTTTCGTCGATGGATATGATACGATAGGATAGGATCAAAAAAATTGATACCCATACCTTTCTGACATATACGTGTCTCATAGTTCTTCTAACCTCAGCTGTGAATTTATCTCCCCACTTCACTTTATTGGACACTCCGCCTGAGATAGAAGTGAAGGCGACGGTTGGAGATGTTTGAACTGTGTAGTGCGGTGCGGTGTGGTGTTGTTATTGGTGTTGTCATTGGAGAGAAAGAGTATTGTCATTTATATATGTTTCGCTTTGTCTGATTTCTTTTCTGTCGATTAGATTTTTTGGAATTCTCCTGTTTGAGGGAGTTTATTTATTTACTCACTTACCTACTTATCTACTCTGTGAGTAGGGAGCGAGAAGGGGGAGGGGGGGGTTTGGGCGGTAGTCACGATGTGAAGTATGTGGACTTTCGGGACAAAATGATACTCGCACCTGGAATTGACTAGGATCTACTGGGACGTTGTAATCCAGTAATAATAACTACCCTTTGACTAATTTTCTTACCCTACTTTGCGTTCTTTGCTTGTGGTTGTGATTAGGTTTTCGGGAATATACTTCGTTTTCTCCGTTCTTTGCTTTTTGGTGTTTCATTGTATTCAAATTTTCAAGGGATTGAATTCATTCTAGAAATATATGTACCGCTGTGTGTATGAGCTAGGAGAGGTAATATTGCAGAAAAAGAATGGGTAAACTTCCCCCATGCCAGGTTAGATGAATGTATGCCGTTTTTGTTTTGTTTTTTTGACTTGAGAGATGAAATGCCAGATTTCCGTGAGTACGATTATAGCATGTGTTTACATTTTTGAGCAAGTCCTTTCTATTCCTGAGATGAGGAAATATTCAGTGTGTGGATTTCATTGGTGAGGGGTCGTGTTGTCATTCTGAGAATCGCTGCCACAGAACGGATGGAGTATCTGGCCCTCCTGTCACTTTTTCTTTTTGATCGTCAACGTCAATCGTTCAATCAATCACCCCACTCAGACAGACCCTTCACAAGCGCTCAGATATTATCCTGTGTACTAAAGACATATATTAAATATATTCAACACCAAATCAACAGTAAGTACGAGTCCACGATCCTACTTTGCTCCCGACGGTTGACAGAGTGCAATAATCTGGCACTCTTCTTTGCCTCCTACCATGAAGACATTCAACTTCTTACAACAACGCTATTGTAATATAAAAATTTCTTCCACCACACTTGATTCACAATGTTTCCTTTTTCTTCTCACTTGTCAAAATGACAAAATCGGTAGAACAAAAGTGAATCCCCACCCTCCCCAGTTCCTTTGACTCACTTCACCTCAACCCAACCCCTAAATTCCCACGCCCTACACCATCATATGACTAAACAATGGAACTCTTTTTGTATATGTACCATTCTCTCAAGGTATGGAACTTCTGGTCTGGCAGCAAGATTCGGCATCGAGCGTTGGCTTGCCAGTTTCCTGATCGGCGGACGACCGCAACTCTCAATCGCGTGCTGAAGAACCGACTAATGGTGTGGCGGCCAGATCTAAGGCGAGCTGTGGATATATACTTTGGAGAAATGGGTCATTGGATCTTTCCTGTTAATCGTTTTGGAAAGGTTGTGTTAATCGTTGCCATCTTGAAATTATGGTGTTGTTGTCAAGTTAAACCACAGTCTTAGCTCCTGGGCGGCCATCCGGCTATTTTTCTGGAAGTGAATCTCAACAAAACATGGAATGGGCACTGAGCTTCCTCGGGGGTCAGTAAAAAGAGTTTCTGGTTCTTACTTTGCTCTTGGAAGCTTCCTGGAGGAGCGAGATCATTCTTGGCATTCAGATCATGTGCATCATGTCGACTTACCTACCTAGGTACAGGGTGCAGGAATTTGGCATCAACATTTTATATTTCTTCAATTTAAGATTCCCATAGCACGTGGGGATGAACTTAGTTATGAAGATGGAGTAATTAAGCACTAGTGAATGCTACTGAGTGGTACAGGTACAAATTCCGCTTAAGGTATTCGAAAATCGAAATGAAGGTCAATTGAAAATTCAAGGGATCACTCTCGATATAAGTGGCTTGACAGAATCTACATATGTGAAGCCCCGTTCTGATCAAAAAAGGGCAAGAAACAGTTCATGACCGAGTCAATAAAATCCTATGAGAGTATTTACGCTAGTCTTTTAAACACGAGAGAGCTGTTTTGGTACTGAATTTTGTTCAGAGGGTTAGTTCCGGCTTTTAACTTGTGTCGCTGAAATGAGTTGGATCCTTGGGCGACTTTTTCGGGTGCTAGAATATTGTTGTCATTTTACTTATGGCTGTCAACAGAAAACTATCTTCTTGATTTTAATTTTAATTTCAAGCTCAGAGTATTTCTCCCGTGCATAGATGATGCAGCAGTTGACGGGAACTCAAAATCGCCCGTAGCAAAGGTGTTTAGATCAAGGGACGTGAAGCAATCTCGCTATTCTCTGGAGCGAAGAAGCTTCGAGGTTTTCTCTGATCGGGTAGTGGATCCTTGCAATTTATTCAGAGTAGGATTATTGGCTTTTATATCTAAGCGCCAGGCACAGGTCTGTTGATCAATTCAGACCAATCCTCGTTTTTGATGTAATCATCGATTCTCGTAGCTCCGACCTCAATACCAAGCTTTAAATTGTCAGTGCAGTTCTTTTATATTTTCCTCGCGGGTGAAAAATCTTACATCTTTGGGGAAGATAACGGAAGTATCATCCTTTGCCCAATACCCAAAATCCTGCATGTACCCATACATCTCACCAATCTCCTCACCATACCCTCCAGGTGCGAGCTTGTCATGGACAGCAACAGTAGTCTTCTCAAAAGCTGCTGGGAGTCCAGTAGTCTTACTCCAGAGAGCTACATACTCAGACCAAGTCATGAGGTCACCGTAAGCAATGAGGTTCTTGCCTGGCGAGACCCGCGAGAGAGCCTTGACGAATTTGCCGGCGTCAGATGGTACGAAGAGGGGAATGGGGACATCGCCACTTCCAGGAATGGCAAGAAGGAACGATCCATCGGGGCGCTGATTATTGTCAGCACAACTCGATTCACGAGTTAGGGAAATAGTAAGGTCTCACCTTCTCCCACGGCACGGCAGCTTGACCCCATTTCCAGTTCGTGATGAACAACCCTAGCTGCAACAACGAAGTCTTCTTCCCTAGCGCGGGATACTTCTCGCTCAGATACTCCGCCACGACAGCTTTCGAATCGAAATGATATACGCCAGCATACTTCCCCTTCGACCACTTCTTAGCATGCGACAAAGTCGACCAGATGAACAGATCCAGGGTATCGACAACACTCGCAGCAGCATCGACAACATTCTTCCCCTGCTTCACTTCAAGTTCATAGCACCATTCTCTCAGCGTCTGGCCCGGACTGAGTTTCTCGATGTCGGCCTCGGTAGGCATAGCGAACACGGTGGAGAAAGCAGTGTTGCCGAAGATGAGATTTGCGCCTTTGAATGCGGCTTTGAGGGATTCGACATCGTCAACGTCGCCAGGTACGATCTCGATTCCTTTGGCGATGAGCGCTTGGCTGGATGCTTTGGTTGGGTCACGGCTTGTTCCTCGAATTTTCCAAGTGGGGTCTTGGAGGAAGGCTTCTGCTACTGAACCTCCCTGAGAAGATATGTTAGCATGGATTGGAAGGTTTGAAACTGATGGGACTGAGCCATACCTGATTGCCTGTTATTCCAACGATGACTACGAGTTTTGACATTTTGAGTGTTCGGTTCAGTTCGCGAGTGAGATACGCAGATTAATTGCTGAGCCGTTGAAGTAGTATATTCAAGTACCCAAGCAAGTGAATCGGATGAGGATGGTTCTTCCTCCTTCAAAAGACCGATCGTAGATCTTAAATACCTGTACTCACAAAGATTTTTTCGGCATGATTATTAACTTCTCATCCATCGAGACGCTCATACAAGGTCCCAATCGCCGAGGCGTCCAGTCCTGCATGCTTCTCTGGCAGAATTCCCAGATCGGTGCATCGCGGATTAGTGCATCGAGCCGGATCAATTCCTTGCTCGGCAGCTGCGAGTTATTCGGGTTTTGTGGCGTTGACATGGAATAGTAATCATCAGCCAAGACGACATCACACGAACTGTACCTAGCTACCTCAATGGCACGAAACAAAGACCTTGATTTGATGGTGTGATCGCACGATTTGTAACCTATGTCAGTCACGCTTTGGATGGGTGTAGCGGATTTAACGCATCTTGAACAGTCAGCAGCACCGAATTTGGATCTACTAACCCCGAATACAGCAAACCCACAAAAACAGGGCTGAACTCGTCGGTACGGCATCCTCAATAGAAGCTCACTGCTATACTTCGGATATAATAACTTGTAAAACAGATTCCCCCCCCCCTCTCGTATATCTTCAAATAGCAACATCTTTCCCATTGACCTGCATGCTCAGCGCCCCCGTCGTCCTATCTGCCGTAATCGCAACGTTCACTGAAACATTATTAAACACAGCACCCAGCCCGAAAACTAAGCCGTTGGCAGTCACTGTCCATCCGCCACCCAATGAACCCTCTCCTTGCCCTGGGATACCAGCGTTGAAACCGCCTCCAAGGGTTCCTGCAGTAGAAGTCAGCAAAGCAACCCTCCTTCAAACTTTGAATTCTCAGATATTTATCTTCTTTTTATTTCTCTGTGTGTGAGGGTCCTTACCATTCCCGAAATTTATACCAGCTCCAGCAGAGTATCCGAAATCGAGATTCGATGCCCCGTAGGCTAGCTGTCCGATTCGTGTCGTTTGATCTACTTCTTCTACTTGTGTGATGCTGATCGGTGCAGATTGGTTCTGTGCGAGAGACAGGGATGCGAAGTAAAGCATTGCAGCGGTTATTAAAGTTGAAGAACGCATCTTGGAACGGCGGCTGATTGGATCGGATGCTAGGTTATTGAATGAGTGTGATGCCGGTACAGTAAATGTCAGCCAGGGGGCAATGGGACTTTGGATACGGACAAAATAAATAAATCGCAAAGAGGAAAGAAGAGAACGGATGATTAGTAGGGTAGTCCCAAGATGTCATTTCCGAGGGTTCCGTGGTCTGTCCCAGCAATAAGAATATACTTTGAGCTGTGACGACGACTTTGGGCTTGGCGAGAGTATATATTTTGATGAGCGTTGATCCCTGTAAACATTTCCCCTTTCCTGGTAACAACAAATGAAAAAAAAAATCGAACTGAGTAATTCCACAAACTGCCAAATCATAGTTTTATGAAGCAGAAAGTCCCAAATAAACTATTGGCAAGTTTTGTTTACATTGTAACGACAAGCAAGCGATCCTGCTTTTCCATGGCTTGACCCTTTTCGGCCGAAATTAGATTTCGACCAAGCAAATACGGTATCAGCAGAATTCATAGAAAAACAAGCTGGATAAATTATAATCCATCTTCAGCGATTAGAAGAAATAATAAAAGAAGTAGAACTGGAGCTTGCAGTTGACATTCCCATCCTCATATTCCCGAAAATCTTCTACCCAGTCGCTCCAGCGGTACAGCTAACCCCAAGAGTACTCGGCATATTGGTGCAGAGCACCCTTCCAGTCCCAGATCCAGCCTTAACAGTATACTTCGAAACCTTCACATCACATTTCCCCGCAGAGCCACAGTTCAACATACCCGTCGTAGGGCTATATTTCGTACTCGTGGTGCCGCTGAAATTATCGAAAGTGATTCCAGTCAACTGGGCATTCCCCGGATTAGCCGCGCAGTAAGCGGCCGTCTCGCCATAACAACTCTGGATCTGGATAGCGTAGTCACAATTCTGGACTGTGAAGCTGGAGAAAGTGACGTTCGAGACGGTGGAGAGAGCGTGGCCGTTTCCGGGCGGGTATGTTTTGATGCCGGCTGCTTTGGTAGAGTTGATCATTTTGATGTTTCGAGCGACGATGTTCTGGACTGTGTCGGGATTTTCTTTGCCTAGTGATCCAACTGAGATCCCGTGGGAACCCGTGCAGGTGATTCCGTCTGCAAGAGCATAGTTGGATCCTGGCTTGAAAGCGATGCAATCGTCTTGATTGATGACGGCGATGTTCGTCAGTGTTGCGTAGGTGCTCTCGCCAATGTCGAAGCCATCTGTATTCTTCGGTAGAATCGTTGACTTTGAGGTAGCGTCGAGATTGAGATCCGAGAAAGTTGCGACTTTCGTAGCATCTCTCAAGTTGACGAAAACTGAGGGAGCATTCTTCATGCGGAAGTTGTCTAGTATGACATTGCTGCCTCCGCTGATGTAAATCATTGTCGGTCTTGAAAACCCCGTGTCAGAGGCATATCGATCATATCTATGGAAGAGTGAGTTATGGTTAGGGTGGATGTCTCGTCTTGAACTCACGAGTTCTGACCGTTTCCATCGATTACACCTGTCCCAGTCAGAGATCTGATTTTGACTCCTGCAATCTTTCCCACATAAATCATGGCTCTGACTCCATCCCATAGAGTCGTGTCGCCTGAAGCTTTCAAGAGTCCCTCGATCTGGAAGTCACAATTCACGCAGCCTGTGAAGTCAAGCATGGTTTTCATGTTGTAAGTTTTTCCAGCTGGGAGCACAACTGTTCCGCCTGCACCACATGATTTGATCGCGGCAGCAATAGCTGGTGTATCATCTCCAGAAGCAGCTCCTGATGCTGGTGTACAAATTGCTCGCGTTGCCAGAACTGTATCGGCTCTCCTCTCGGTAGCGGAAGGAAGCGCAAACACGCCCGTTGCAAGCAACGAGCTAATGAAGGGAAGGAGAAGCATTGCAAGTTAACAAACAGAAAAGTCACAAAAGAAGGTAAATTGCAAGGTGAGTAAAATAAAAAGCTCAAGAAAAGAGAGCCTTGATAAGATAAACGTCCTTAACTAGATTATCGTCTCCTATGAACTTGATTCCTGGATTTTCCTCAGCCAATTATCACCACAAAATCATCTCATCTGATCTTTTTCGGAAAGTAATCTTCCTCCTCTAGCTGAATGAGGGGTGGCAGGGACAATAACCCACACGAAATCATCTTCTCGGCGAAGCTTGTTCTGGATAAAGTAGATGGGAAAGCTAGCTGGCTATCAGATTCGAACAAAAAGACTTTACCCGTTCCTGTTGCGGGGTCTTGAAACATCCCACCGATCCAGGCTCCAGGTTCTTCCACCTCTCGGCAAATCGGCTTGATCTGCTCTAGTGCCGCTCACTTCCCCTATTTTAAAGTCTCTGAATGGTCGCTTGTGAAAAACGAATCCCAGTTGACTGAGGGCTTCGGTGGATCAAAATTCGCTCTTCTTTTCCAACGATGCTGTTGGAGGGTTGAATGAGCGGAACGAAGGAATTGTTATTATCATACCGAGGTTGATCCTCAAGATCCGATAGCCAATTCTTTAGAAGAGTAAATTTAACATGGTATCTGTTTTCTAGGTGTCCACTTGTATGTGGTGTGGTGATTTGTTGATCGATGGGGTTGCCGAGGATGCGAACCCCGCGTTGGTGGACATTCAGCAGAAGGAAGAAATCTAATATGGCAAAGTGTACAGTGGGCAACCCTAATTTTACATTAAATGGGAACTTGCCAACAGTCTCCGAATTGTATTTGTACCCTCCCAACCCACGGCTTCGGACAGGAGAGGTTGGATGACCACCAAAGGATCGTAAGAGAATTCTCTTTTGATGCTGGTCTACTTCTAAGGGGGCGCTGCATACATGATGCCGATTTTTGAGTTACTTGTGGCCATATCGCCCATTGACTGGCTATGGAAAGGGCTTTCGTACCCTCGCTCTGACCATGAGCGGACCTTTGAGATCGCTGATACCTACACTTATCATTTCTGGGATCCGACCTCGGTACAGACCTTTCTTAGCATTGATGGTTCCCTGCTCATCCGCCAT
This sequence comes from Cadophora sp. M221, assembly GCA_017366145.1. Lineage (NCBI taxonomy): Eukaryota > Fungi > Ascomycota > Leotiomycetes > Helotiales > Ploettnerulaceae > Cadophora > Cadophora sp. M221. The sequence continues at coordinate 121,562 of JAFJYG010000002.1, read as the reverse complement.
CTCAAAATGAAACTCTCGTAGAAGCGTACTCGTGACTTTGTAGATGTTGGTCGTGGCCACTGTCTTCCCAATACACTGTCGACCACCCAGACCGAAATGCATTAGCAAACGGGATTTTGCTGCAACTTCAGGACGCTCCCACCTCGCGGGATCAAAGATGTTGTGGTCATTGCCCCAGACTTCAGGATTGTGGTGAAATGCGTGGTTGCAGACGGCAACGGATGTCTGTTTGCAGTCAGATACTTTGTAACATGTTACGCTCCTCGGAGCGGATGGGCTAGCGAAATTTATTGCAATGACTTACGCCCTGTGGTATATGCGATCCTGTGATCAAGAGCCCTTCTGGAGCCAACACCCGTCTAGCAAGCGGCATTGTGAAGACAGGAGTGGCGCGAAAATTCTCCTTCACGCAGAGTTTTAGGTAGGGCAAAGCGCTTTCGACCATCGCCACGGAATATGCTTCTTGGTCTTCTCTCAACGCTGGTAGATTTTCATCCATTTCAGCCACGCACTTGTCCATACATGCAGGGTTATGGAGCAAGTGGTAGAGTAGCAGCGTCGTTGTGGCACTCGTGGTGTGTGTCCCCGCAATTCTGGTGAGAGAAAAATCAGTCTCGGCGTGATCAGAATGTAATGTTTCACGTACATGAAGCCAAATGCTTCCGTCTCAAGGTCTATCCGTGACAGGTTCTCGCCAGTGTCTGGATGCTTAGCTAGAATCAGGTTCGTCAATATATCCTTTCGCTCGGGCATATCGAGCTCCCTTTTCTTCTGCATCCTGACCCCGTTCAACCTCCTCTCGACGCTTTGGGAAGCGAGATCGGTGCACATTTTGCGGCCTTTGAACAACTTTTGGAGCCCAGAGTGAGGGACGTAAGGCAGGTACCGTTTCAGAGATTTGGTCATCAACGGCCAGGCGCCAGTGATTGCGGCAAGGAAGCTATGGTCGACCACGGGAGGAACTCGCGACTCATCAAGCGTCTCCTGAATACCAAAGGGTTGACTGAAAGCTAAGTCACCTAAAGTATCAATCGAAAAATACTGGAGTAACTTCTTCAGGTCAAAAGCTTCCTTGGTGTCACAATAACGCCTTATGTTTGCCTTCAGAAGTTTGATGTTGGCGTCAATGAATGGTTCCATTTCCTTCACATAGGCTGGAGAGAAGCTGTGGGACATGTGTCGTCGCCTAATCGAATGTGCCTGGATTCTCGCTACCATTTTAATAACAAAACCCCCGGGAAAATATCTTGAGAGATGCTTTGTATGCACTTACTTCTGTATCGCGCATTCCAAATACATTAGGACGCGCAGAACCATACGCATCGTAGAACTCCGTCTTTGGCATGGCGCTCGCGGACTTTTGATATATGAGGGAAATGCATGCTTCGTCGGTAATACTTAGTTTGTCTGGACCGTAGCGTACTATGGGGCCGTATTTCTCGTGCAGCTCAGTGAGATGATAGGGCTGTTGAAGTGTCATAAACTGGTGTGTCTGCCACAGATCTGTCCAGGAGGCGAGAAATGGGCCTGGGAATTTGGCCAAAGGGTGCAGTAAACGTTGGTGGACAATGTACACAGCTAAGAAAGAAACCAACCCCGCAAGAGCCATGTATGGTAACACTCCATTCGCCGTGAAGTCCTGTACAGACTCCAACATGGCAAGTATTTGCACCGAGTTGATTTATTCTGTTTGTTCGTATTGGAGGCAGGAGAGGACGAGGACATCACGGATGTGAAAGGGCTGCAGTGTATTCTTATACTTCCCTAGGGAAACCCCCAAAATCCCCTCACGGCCATAAGAGCCCGCTAAAACTCGATCATCTAAGGTAAAGGGCGGAGGAGAGGAGGGCCTATCGTATATCGCAAATCGTATGTCGAGAGGCCCTCAAAACAAAGACTAGGAGGCCCTAACATGGCTTGCGGCACTTGTGGCAGTGGATGTCATGTTAGCATTCTGGCTCCTATGGTCCAATGATTTCATCCCTAGCTAGGCATGGATCGAAACGAATAAAGTAAAATTCATCTTCTCTAGGACATGGGATACCAAAGGCGGGATGAAAGCGGGAGGCCTGGTGTTGATTGGCTGCGGAGCGATTTACTTAGCGAGGCAGGTGCAGCGAGGATACGCGAGATGAGGAGACCTCGGGATGTGCGGTAACTTGCCACTTAGGTTAGCTGTTAAGTAGTTTAACTTTCTACTACTTGTAGTTTACTTGGTATAAAGATTTTCTTCGCTTCCCTACAAATACACAGGTGCGGGGGAAAATATCTACTTTCTCTCAGGTGCGGTCCGCACGCTGGATAATAAGCAGTACTGTTGCTCTTCCGCTTCTCTAGACCTCTTCCTTGTTGTCTTCCCGACCTGATCCCGCTCCCGCTCCGGATTAGCTGGACCAAAGCATACCCTACCATACAAACCAAACTGAATCCCATAATGCCGCCAGACTCACAGCCAGGAAAGAAACGTCGACGGACAGAGCTGGCCTGTACGACCTGCCGGCACAAGAAACGCCGAGTGAGTCTCCAGCTCTCTTCACCCATCCATGATGAACCATGATCCATCCGCTCATCCACAACTCTGCTCTGCCCACTGACTACCGAAACACCTAGTGTGATGGGTTACGCCCTCGGTGTGGCCTTTGTCGAGACAGAGCCCACGATTGCGTGTATGAACCACTTCCAACAGGTGACACTGTGGCGGTGACCCAGCAGCTATCACCACTTCGCCATAGGGGAGAAAGACAAAGAGAAGGGGAACTTCTACAGCCAGCTGAGGAATCGGGATCATCATGGAAACAAGACGCCTCAGGGATAGGCTATGCCCCTGCATTCCAGCCACATGAAAATAGCCAGCAGCCGGCAACCTTGACTGCTTCTCACACACAGACCGTCGATGTGGATGAGGATGCACTGGTAGACGTCCTCGCCACGGCCACGTTCAACGAAATTGTGGAGCCTGGAATGGGTTATTTCGGTGTGTCTCCATTCATCATTATCATTCTCTCATGACGATGTCTTGCTGGCGTGGCTAATGGCATGGCAATATATCAGGCCCTTCGTCAAATCATTCCATATTCCGCTCTATCTTCGTTGTCTTGGTCGAGATATCACGGATATCGGAGGCTGGAGGATTACGCGACGCAACTTCGGGCCTGGGCGAAGACGTGGGTGAAGACGTGGAGCGACAGAACGATAGTGTTCCCGTGCATGCCGATCAGAGGCAACTTAGGCCTCGCGAAAACACCATGCCGGAATTAGATCACCGATATTTGCTTCCAAAGTATCAACAATTGATTCTTTTGGTGAACCATTACTTTGCAACTGTCGGAGTAGCCATTCCATTTATTGACAAGAGTACAATCATCTCTCAATACCACTTCGGGGCTCGTCAAACTCCCCCGCGGTTCTGTCGCGGATTTCTGGGCCTTATTTCTATCTTGTGCGCCCTAGCACTCAGAACACTAGATGATGATGACGCTGAGGCGTATTATCATCAGTCACTAACAGCGCTTGACTTGGGAAGATCAAGAGGGTGGAGTGTGGAAACGGGTTCGTCTTTACTTTCTACGAAATTAAAAGCCACCTCGTCGTCCAACCTAACACAGCTCTATCTAGTACAGGCCCTGCTACTGATCATCACGTATCAACAAAACAATCAGCGCTCAGTCACAAGCTGGACAACTCACTCTCTGGCAGTGAAAGCGGCACTGCAGCAAGGTTTGCATTCACCAAATATCCGGAGCCGCCAGAATAGCAAGACCGCCGACCTCATGGAGCGCCTGTGGATCGGTATCGTCTTTAATGACCTGCAAGTATTTTCTACGAATGTATGAAGGGTCGCTAAATACCATGAAAGTATGATTGGGATGGCATTAGGAAGACCCGGCTTAGTCCACCCCCGGCTATTGCAATGCCTCCAACTGCCCGATCTTGTACCTCTTCGGAGCTCTGGCCAGTTGAGCCCCATCGAGACAGTTGCTGGAAAGGAGTTTTTCATGACTATGGCGTATGTATTCTGTACCTTGACAACATCAACGCTAAGTCATGCTTGAGGTCTTCATCCACCCTCATATCGACTGCCATCGAGGTTATGTACAATTATAATGTTGAAGCGCCTGAGGAGGAGGATTTCGGCGATTTGGTAAATAAACACAACAGGCTTGTCGAGTTGACGCAAGTATGGCGCGAGAGAATTTTGCCATTTGGCGGGGTGGTGTCCGCACTGGAGCTTCAAGGCGTGGTTGATGGGTCGTTTGAATCCCTACGACTACGAATATTGCTGACCATCCACTATCATCGCATTTCGCTGATGATACATTGGCCAGTTGTCTTCAATGTCCTGAAAACCCCAATAGAGCGTCCTGCTCAAACACCTGCTGACCGACTCAACCCTCGGGCACACTTCGCCTCTGTGGCCAAAGAAGCTTGGCTGACAACGACAGAGCTGGGGGGGCTGATAAAGGCTCTGATTACGTCGTCAGAGTCTTTCCTGCATTCTAATGCCGCCTGGTTCACTTGTAATTATACTCGTCAGTGAGATTCCAGTCTGAGCTTCTTCGCGTTAATCCTGTAAGTGGCTAACGATTTTCTGGGCGATTTTTCAGTCCTTACGGTCTGCCTACACAACTTCGCGCTGCTACTCATCTGCAGCCATGGTGATAACATCCAGGTCGATGTTTCGATATCGGATATCAGGGTAGCATTACAGAAAAATCTGGATAACATGAAGCCTATGGGGGAAAGAAGTCTAATGACCTATAATTCGCGCAGGTCTTTGATGAAGCTATTGAGAGCTTTCGATGTATTGCGTGAGTATTCTTCCTTTTTCACCCCGCTCTCAGCCCATGTGCTATGCGCGACGCGACAGCTGACTGTTTTGTTCGCTTGCAAGACCAAAAGCGAGAGGGCGGCCGCTCTTTAGAGCTGTCAGAGAATCTAGATCTAGACACGCTGCTTTCCGAGTTTATTGGAAACTCGAACGATGATTTTCTGCACATGACAAATGCGTATGGAGCTTTGAACAATTGCGGTGGATACTACGGGAATAATTGCTGGATTTGAATGACACTATGACTTCGTATGGACAACAAATGCGAGATGAAGGAATGTCTGCGATGTTTTATTGGAGTTCCAAAATACCGCAGCGGAATCCTCTGATCCTCAACTTTGGCGAGGCTTCGTAATTCCCAAAGCACTGCTTCGGTATCGAGAGGCTCGTTATGGCTGCTTAGCTACACTTGAATCGATGTGAGCTACTGAATTCTCATGTTTGGCTTCACAGAGAATCTTCACAGTTCTGTCAACAAATAATTTCTTGCCTGCCTCTTTTAATTGCGAAGAAAGAAACCCGTAAAATGATCATGAGACTAGCCCACAGGCCAAGTTTATTTCCCATTCCGAAAACTACACAAATGAAATTATATCAGTTGTACAAACCCTACACGACTTTGAGAGCCAGAAGTAAAGCATCTCCTCCAGAAAGCATTGAAGCTCGGTCTTTCTTCACATCAAAACGACTACAGAAAGAACTGAAACAAGACCGATGATTTCTACAGATCTCATCAGTTGGGTAGCACTACTCTTCTTAACACCCTTGCTCAAATCAGTGTTGATGGTCGCAGGTGCACCGCTTCCGGCGGCACATGTCAAGTTGAAAGTGGTTTCCGCGCTCACGTCCTTGGAGACGGCAAATCTAATGTTGTCAGTCGTCGTTCGTTTCCAGCTAGATGGGATATGCATACTTCTCGCTGATTGCTGGGTTGGTATCTCGCAAATTATACCACCAAACGTTGCTCCTACCAAGAAACTTGCAAGCAATGGTGTCCCTGTGGTCAGTCAGTATGCACACCTTTCCCGCAAGCTTGAAAGCATTTTGCCATCGGGATGTATGTTGGGGGCACACTGACCAATAAGTCTTCGCATTCTCAGGTGTGGCAGTTGCATTTCCAGATACTGGTCCCTCAAACGGCCATCCAGTCTCAGTGATCCCTACATAGCGTTAGAGTCAGCACAGTTTAACAATATGGCTGACAAAAGAAGATGGAGGACTTGATGCAAAGAAAATTCGGGGCAGTGTGAAGATGACGTTATGACTTTCTCAAATACTTACAGACTGGCTTGTCTCCGGCAGCAGTCAACGTCCTGTTATACAGATCGTCGAATATCCCCTCGGCATTCTCAATTCTGTTGTCTTGATCGCTCTCGTAGTATGGGTACAGATCCATGCCGAGGAAGTCAACAGCATCGACGACAGCGCTGTTCGACGAATTCGACCAAGCACTCCATGAGTCAACATGTCCCACTGGCTTTTGAGCAAGACCCGTTCCATTGATGGCTGTGCGGACTTGTCGAATGAAGTTGACGATGGTATTAGGACCAGCTCCAATGCCTGCATCGTTCGCAATGCCACTTTCAGACAAGCGATACATGTCCTCACTTCCGACGCTGATGGCAACAACAAGATCCGTGAACCTAGTGCCGAACTTGTCGATGGCAGACGTCAATGCTGCAAGCTCATTGGAAATTGTGGTTGTGCCTGAGCACCATATGCCGAGAAGAATCGAAGTGTTAGTGTTGATGGCTGCTTGAAAAGCTTCGATTGGCGTGTTCGTCGTTCCCTGCTGGATATTCGTGTACAGACGAACGCTGCTGAACGTCCCAGGTGAAAAATGGAGGGATCGAGCAGCATTGAACTCATTCTCGAAGTCGGATTGGACTTTTGCCTTGTTCGATTGGAAGAAGGCTCCCGAATTGAAGCCTTGATATATTCTCTCTTGGGCTTGGGCGGTAACTGCTCCGACGACCGCGAGAAGCGGCAGACTTCCGTGTACGAACTTCATCGTTATTATTTTCTGTGACGGATGAAATGGCTCTAGGGAGTTGAGAATATTGATATAGCAAGACAATGTATGATTAGTGATTCACTCCCTGGTGCTCCGAAATGAAACGATGTACAAAAGTTAAAAGTCAGGGGAATGTGCGTCGGGCACGGAGAGGAATAAATAGCGAAGGCAGGTCTAAGACTCGGTACTCAGACGCCATGTTCCAAGTCTTCATCGTGTTATCTGTGCTACTTATTTAACTTCCAACCAGTCTCGTCCGTTGCCGTGAAAGCCACATGCATCCAAGACCTCCTCCCTACAAGCCACTGCATGGGAAACCGTCGTGGATTCGTCTCATTAAAATAGAATCGCTTGGAGGTGATGCACAGAAAGCCTCTGAAGTGAAGCTGTCCAGTGAGATATTAAGGTGAAGGGACGATCCTAAATCCTTCAGATGAAACTGGAGGAGGAGGTCAGGATTGCGGGGGGTGGTATGCCCGGCTTATGGGGGCGGACGGGAATCACCCAGTTCTGTGGAACAGGGCTAGATCTTGGCACCGATAGAGCACACACCTTAGAAGGATATACAGGGGCGCGCTGGCGAGGGTGAGTTTGATCAATTTAACTTTATGCTTTTTCCAAGCCACGCATGCACTTCCCAGTAAGACAATTCCACCGGTTAATCAACATGTTCTACCTCATTCTCAATAAACTACTTTTGAATGAAGAACTGGCACAAGACTGATCAATTCCTGGCATTGCGGAAAATCCAATCAGTTCTTATCAACCGCCATCTCCCCTCAACTTAAATACTCTCCGTCTCGAAATAAGGATGATTTGGATCATAAGGAAACTTTCTCACAACCTGATCTCCAACATACTTTGTCAAGTCTGGCATCAAGCCCTGCACACTCGGCACCGCACACTCAGCGTTGCCCTGACCAAACGTCTCAACTGTAGTTCCCTCATCGCCTCCATACAGAATCTTCACCATGTTAACCGTTTCGCGAGATGGGCTCCCCGTCAAGTAGTTCACGGGACTAAGCACTAAGCTGCTGTGTGCAGTCGTGAAAACTGTATTTGGCAAATCGCCAGTGTGAGGAACGTGATGCATGCCAACGTTTGCCCAAACCACGATATCCTCCTGCACGAGCGACTCGCCGTCAAAGAACGCATCGAAGTCGATCGGAGGATCAAAAACATCTTGAGATTGGTAGGGGTGAGAAGATCTGGGCTCGGTATCTTTTTGTCGGGTCACGTACAGATCGCTCTTAGCCCAGTTCGCAGCCCTTTCCAGGTTGCTGCTGTCTTCGACTGTGAGATGGATGGTAGGTGAAGAAGGATGGATGCGATAGCCTCGAGATTCGCCGTATATGTTTTTGGCGTCTGTGTTTACTACTGAGAAAGCAGTGGCACCGTTTGCGGCCCAGTTGATCTTTGATTCGTCCTCGTTCTCGATGATGCCGCGCTGGAGCTTCATGGTATTACGCGCTTTGCCTCTGGACCATGGATAGACTTCTGAAGTGGCCACGTTAGCGGTTGTTGTCATTGTATTTGATGTTCCGAGAATGTCGAAGTCGATCTTGAAGTTCAGGACGTGGTCATGCATCGAGCCGGAGAGAGCATCGTGGATCTGATAGCCATAGTCTTCGTTCTTGGCGAAGTAAGCGCTTTGAATATAACCCGAAGCACGAACGACAATGTTGATAGATCCGTCCATGTAGAACTCGTATGAGAACATGTAATCGTAGTTCCCCACAGTTGCAACGGTTCTGATGGTGAAGTAGATGTTCTTGGTTGCACTGGCGTATTCGGAAGTGCTGTGTCTTTGAATGGGATAGTCGGCTTCCGTCTCGAACAAACAGATACTGTCGAAATGAGTACGGGTAGTCTCGCCGTTGTAGAATGAACTGTTCATATACGTCGCATAAGCAGGACAATCGTAGCCTTTGATGAGTTCGAAAGCAAAGGGTCCAAATCCATAATATGTATCCAAATACGCGGTTCCTGATTGGACAGGGTCGTTCCCGGCATAATGAGCAAGTGCTTCTTGAAGACTCAATTCGTATATAATGCGGTCACCCTTGTACTTGATATCGTGCAGACTCAAGCCAGTGTCCCGCGAGAATGATGTATAGAACTCGAAGTCCATCCACTTCACGTATTGCTGGTCTGGATCTGTGAAATAGCGCGATCCAGAAGGTGCAATGGATATTGGAGGGAAGTTGGTGTCAAGAGCGGGAATCTCGCCTTCTTGGTCCGAGTAAGCCCACGATCCGTCCACGTTTGGTCCGTTCTTGACAAATCCAGGAGAGTAATATGCAGCCCGGAAAGCTTCTGTAGTCTCGTAGAAGATGCCGTTGTATAACCAGCCGTCGAGTGTCCACTTGGAAGCATCACGGCCCGTAGCGTTAGATGTGAAGTAAAGCCCAAGTGGAAGCAGAGTCAGAGACTCTTGAACCGATTCTTGGCTGTTCCAAAACTGATCCCATCGAGTAATTCCATCGTCTTGCCAAAGAGGATCGATACCAAATACACTGAGAGTATCATTTTCCAAGCCGAGATAAGAGCCATTCCAAAGATCAAGAGTGATGTCGAGAATCGAAGATGAGACATTGGCCTTCCACTGTTGCCATGTCGTGTCATCCGCATCGAGATTACGGACTTTCCCTTGGGTCTTCCGAGTGTATGGATACGTCAGTGGCTCTGATGTGACAGTCTCATTCTGGATAGGAAGGGGTCCAACCAAGAGATCTTGGTAAACTGGATCCTCTGACGCCCGATGATTGATGATGACATGTGCATATCTAGTTGGAATAGGTCCGTTCTGCTCGAGATAATTGAGGACATCGGTCTTATTCGGCTCCATCAGCTCGATCATTAGTCTATTAGTGTCAGCGGATATACTCTGAGGCCATGGTTTATAGCAGTACTCACAATGAATTATCCCAGTCTCCAGCATCCTCTGTGACCGTCAAGTTGAATTGAGGTTGCGAGAAAAGCCAAACTGCAATTGATGCAGTCTCTTCGCCAGAAAGGCCTCCCCAAACATTAGTATATGGTGCATTTATCACCTGGGCACCTGGAGCGGCGCATGACTGGCCGCCTGGGGTGTAAGTCTCATTCGACCATTGGCGTTTGGACTGGGTGTTCACAGTCTTCCTTGAACGCCATGTTCTTGGGTTGACAGACGCAGAACTCAGAGCTGAGGTTACAAGACTAGGGAGTAAGAGAAGCAAGTAAGACCAAGCGGTCATAGGCATATTACAGGCTTTCATGATTGACGAGCAAAGACAGATAGCAAAAATAGTAAAGATAGATGAATAAGAGGCGGAACTGCACATTACTTATACTCTCTTATCTATGAGCGAGCTAGCCGTGAGAACAGAGCCTAGATCCATGACACATTGAAAGGTCCTCCATGCACCGGTGCGCACCAGGAACGGTGTATCTCATGAAATGAATGGAGATTCGGGCGCGATTTCGAAACTAGCTGTACGCACCTCGGATCTGAGCGAAGTCAAGTCATCTTTCTTGTCGCTACCGAAGTAATCAAGTGGATTTCGACCGAAGACAAGATCCCAAGTACCTAAAGTGCAGCTAGGTCTAGAGCACTTTGTGATGAGTCCTCCGACATCCGAGCTGCTCGGAAGACTTGCTGAAGGAGCGATAAGAGGGACTTGACTCCCGGAATCGCGTAACACGCATGATAGCTGGCACTTCCTTGATGCAATTTACTGCAAGAGAAGTTTGGATGGACACTCCCCTGTGAGTCCGGCATGCCGAAAACCATGTAGCAAGGTCGGAGGCCACACTTGCTTCATGCAGCAAGTACAGCCGGAAAGTGCAGCTATTATTGACTTCTAGAAGGCCGATATCTTTCTCCCACCTTTGACGAGTGGGTCCAAATAAACTTTTTGCGGAAGATGATTTGAAGATGGGATAAGATAAGGATTGGAGGCAGGATTGAAGTCTGGACTTCCAGATTTGAAGTGAAAGCGAGCAATGAGAAAACGGAAGAGCACAAAACTTCAGGAGGAAAAAAGGGAAAACCAATCAAGGAACAAGAAGCGAACAATACTGTAGTAGCCGTTTAATTTTAGCCACATGGTGTTGTAGTTCGGTACCAACCAATATCCCACTTTCTCCATCATCTATCTTCTGGCTTATCCATCCTTGGCAGGGATTCCCCATTGCAAACAATGCAACCAAGAAGATACCCGGCAGGCTGCTTGCATCCCGAAGTTGATACGAGTTTATCGCTGTGGATGACATCAAAATGAGGTGCTTTTTTGATCGGCCAAGGAGGATTTCGATGCGCTGAAAAATTATTAGATCTCGAAAGTGCAAATATATAGCAGCTCTTGCTTCTGATAGTTGCCCATCCGTGACTCTTGTCCCTGCTCATGAATAAACAAAGTGCCCGCCAACGCCATCCACACCTGCCATGAAGGCGATCCCTATTTCGTATAGACACATGTACCTCCTTGTTAGCAAAGCAGGACTGTTCAGCCCTGCATGAATGGCAACCTCCCTCCCCAACTCTCCAAGTTCAAAGGTATGACTGGCTCATCACTTTCAGCATAAGCGATTTGTTCGTCCGTCAAAGCTTTGTTGTTTTTCAAATGGGTGATAACATCTTCCTTCCGAGGCACAGGACAATACCAGTCTGGCATGTATCTAACAGTGATATTGTGACGAAGAGAGCCCATAGCTTGGTCGAAAGGTTTGGCTTTAAAACTGTCCATCGGGTTGTGGTCGCAAGTGTTGTTTCGACGCAGAGACAGATATTGGCACTCCTCAAGCGGCTCTCCTACCGGCCATCCAGAGTCACGGTAGAGTGTTTGTACCCAGTTCTCCCACTTCGGCGGACTCAATTCCGGAGTGTAGGTATCATCCGTGCGAACAGAGCCCGGAAGATATCCAGACTCCATGTGATTCGTCAAATGAATGAAATCACGTAGAAGATCAGGAGCTAGTCGAGCATACACGTCGTCTTCTCCATAAAATTCTGCCTTGTGAATTTTATATTGGGAGGGTATTTTATTCCAATCGAATCGTTGGAAGAAGGGGTCGGTAGCTCGATTTCCTCCTTGAGTATCCAGCACAACAATTCTGTTTGTTGCGGTATCGAGCACGAGGATGAGGCCATATCTGCGGTCTCCCACAGTGGATAGTGGAATTGCCGACTTCGGTAATGGTTGAAATTCGAGCATGGCCTGCTCGAAAGTTGTTCCTTGAATAAAGCTGATCTCCCACCTCCTCAAAGGATCCCGAGCAAGACGAACATTCCTGTCGTTTCGGTAGTCAACAAAATGGCCATTTCTCCAGAAGATATTTCGATATTGTCCCATCCAGCCCTCCCACCAGCCGGAATCGTTTTCGTGCAACTTCTTAAGCTCGGGTTCACTCATGTATTCGCCTGTTCCTTCTTTGTAGTGATCCTCGTGTGGAGTAATGTATGGCAGCTGCTGCATCGTTTCGATTACAGCTTCATCTAGCCCAAGCTCTGCGGCCAATGTGACATTTATTGCCAAACTTCCTGTATGCGGAGGATAGGCAATCATGTCTCGTCCGATGTATCGTGTATCTCGCAGGAGTTCGTAGTACTAGCAGGCACATAGGTTAGCCAATTGCACCCAAAGGCAGCGGATTGCTACAACTTACGGCAGTGACGAGCCCAACGGTTTCGGTAACATTGTACGCTGGACCAATATATACTGGCTCACTGCGAAAGAACAACTTCCAGCACACCAGTCCCTGCAGAAAGACTGCCAATCCAACAAATCGCCATAATGTCGTCCTCGAAGGTCGAGAATTCCGCGATTTCCAAGGGTTCCAGGAGGTCGTTCTGGCTGAGAGCAAAGAGCTGCTTTCTTGCCTGTCATTCCCAACAACCTTCTCCAAATCGATTCTGACCATGATGCTGAGTCGCTGCAATCAGCCTGGATCGTAATACGCTGCTCGCGATGCAGCTCGAGTGCAAAGGGGTGAGGAAATCATTGTTCGCTGTAGTGGTAATTATCCATGGGAGATTCATTTGGTGGCGGGGTCTAGCTGAGGTTGGCAGGTTGGTAGGGATAAGCTGTGAATTGAGGACGCTAAATTAGCGAACAAGCCCCTGAAGCCACCTTCGGTAGCGAGAACAACATCAACAAGAAGTCCATAGAGTCTGGATATTTTACCGCATGAGCTGAGCTGTATAATGATTGCATAGCATTTACAAATTGAAAGATAGGTATTCCAAGATACCTCTTTTATTTTGATTGTGCTGTTCAAAATTGGTTTTAAAGACAACCGGTTTTTCGTCGGGAAAGTGACTTGTGATTCTACATCTAAGTTGGGTGTTTAGTTCAAGAAAGTCTATCAAATTCCCACAATCGAGTTGTGACCTTACTTGCAACTGCTGAACTTGCTATTCTATCCCAGATGAAATAAACCAGAAATTTGATTATGAGAAACTTCACGACATGAATGAGGCAGCAGAATCTCTTTATTTCGATTGAGCCTGCCAAGTACGCCTCCTCATGCACCTCAGCCTCATTCTAATCACAAGGCAACAGGCTGACACTGGCCATCGACCTCAGCAGATTTCAAATGACCGTCAACTGAACAGCATTTTTAGATCGGAAGGGACAATACGCAGCCGGGGAATCCCTTCGTCTTGAGTAAGTGATGCAGTGTGTACCCATTCTGTTAAGACATTATGCTCATGGCCAATATCAGCAGCCTTCGATATGCCACAGCCAGAGAGCACAGCCTTACCACATATTGCGCTGCCAAAGGTCTCATGGCAGACCCTTTTCTGGATCATCACTACTCTGGCGATTAACAGTATGACCCAGCCATGTGGTTGGGTCTGCGGTTTCAATAGTCGATACAGGATATACATCCGAAGCTCACCTATCATATGCGTCGTTGATATCGTCTTGATGTTATACCGATGGCTTGAAGCGTTATTCAAACCTGGCCCCACGCGTCTCAATATCAGAGAATCATTCTATATGATTGTCATAGATCGATTCCGTGGAAACGAACCTTCCGAGGGCATTCAAACAATCGGAAACTCCACCGGGATACGCTGGTTCCTGTTTGTGATGGGCCCACTGCCGCAGAAGATTCGTCTTGCAAGTTTCCAAGGCGTGTACTGGAGTAAAGGCATCGGATTCTCATTCCTTGGGTCATGGCTTTTGATGGAGATTGCGCTGTTAGCGAGAGCTCTATCTAGTCGTCATTTAGAGTCTCGAGAAACGCTGTATGGTGGCTCAGATCAAAGAATAAGCGATGTACTGCATGCCGGTCATGGGCTCGAAACGTCTTTATGCGTTTTCCTGTCATACGTCAGCATTGTTATGCTGTTATTTGCGTCGGGAACACTCATCTGAAAGATTGGCAATTGACCGATTTTGCCGATTTTGCCGATTTTGCCGATGACGTCGATGACGTCGATGTTTTCATTGCTATAACGGTTGTTTTTGTGGCTTATTTTTTTCCGATCGCGGTCGCTGGTACCAGTTTTGCTCTTTTACTCAAAGCTCCGACGAAGATTCCTTGGCTGGGACAGAACATGCTGGTACCCCATTTCGTTCAAAGGGACCAAGCTGTCGAAGTTGATTATTGGGCGGGGGGCTTCCTTGCTGCATTTTGAGCCAACTTCCTGTCATTAGCCATAGGATATAGCTTCCTTTACGACTAGAGTGGAACGTTTAATCCTGGGTGGACAGGAATTTTTGGGTGATATTTTCTTGGAACCCGCTTACAGCAGATACTTGTCGCATCATCATAACGTTCGGAATGGGTGCCCTTGTAGGAGTTATCACAATTTATGTCATGCAATTTTTTTTTTGATGTGAAAATTCTGCCGTAGATATGAAGATTCGAAAACCATCCAGTCTTCTTCTCACAACATTTTACAGAAGCAAGATATATAGATATATCGCAAAAGACCCTGCCTTAGGATCAAGCGAGCAAACCGGCTCTAACTTACCTTGAATAAGAACATCGATATTCAAGATGGACGCAAGAGTTCCACAAGGAAGTTTTAATTTTCTATCTCTTGAAACGAAATGAACGCCAACGCAAATGACATCTCAGAAGCACCTCGCAAAAATCAATGCTCCTCCTTCACACACTACTCTTTCTCATCCACGCCCAACTCTCTCTATTCCTTCCCATACCCTTAATAGGCGTCATAGTCCTCCTCTGCTCCACATCACTAGGCATGACCTTAACACCAATCAACTTCGAGAACGCCCCTCCCTTCCTCCTAAGCTCATCGAACCCACCCCTCTCCACGACCTTCCCAGCCTCAATAACCACAACCTCATTTGCAATCTTCATCATCTCAACACCGTGACTGATAACCAGCACCGCCATCCCGCCCTCTCCAGATTCCCTCCCGCGATCTAATAATCTCCTCACAGTATCACGCACAGCTTCCGCGCTCACCGCGTCAAGTGCCGAGGTAGCTTCGTCCAGAATCAGGACTTTCGGTCGCCGGACTAGCGCACGAGCAATAGCTATCCTCTGCGCCTGTCCGCCACTTAATCCCATTCCTCCCTCTCCGATCAAAGTCGCATACCCATTCGGCAAACTCATAACGAATTCATGAATCCCAGCCTCGTCAGCGGCCAGACTCGCAGACTCGATGTTCGCGAAGGGCGAACCTTCTGGAAGACCGTAGGTGATGTTCGAAAGGATTGAGGAGGGGAAGAGAAGGGGTTGCTGTGGGACGAAAGCTATGAAGGAGCGAAGACTGGTGATGTTGCATTCGCTGATGGGGATGTTGTTGAATGTGAGTGGTGCGGGGTGGTTTGGCCGTGAGGGATCGGGTGAGTAGAGTCCTAGGAGGAGGGACGCGATGGTACTTTTCCCTGATCCGGAGGGGCCAACGATTGCAGCGCAAGAACCGGCTGTGAGAGTCAGGGAGACGTTGGAGAGCGTTTTGGGACGTCCCGGGTAGGTGAAGGAAAGGTTGTTGAGCGCGATTGGGAAGGGATTAGCTAGACGTCTTGTTCCAGTTGTCTCGTGAGAATCGCGGAGGGGTAGATTGGCGAGGTAGAGCATGTGTGTTGCGGTCGTGCGGGAAGTGTTGATTTGTGGCACTAGGTTCAGCATTGATACTGCATTGGCGATGCCGAAGAGGAGGAGGTTGACTACTTCAAGGACTGATGACACGGGGAGTTCTCTTTGTGTAACAATCATGGCGCCGTAGTAGAAGACAACAGCTGTTACCATGTAACTGAGGGTATCTGTCAAACCATACAAAGTACCAGAGTACAATGCTCGGAATATGCCAGTTTTGTACGTGTCAGCAGTTGCCTTACAATGCTTCTTCTTGAAATGCTCTTCGAGTGTGAGAGCTCGAACAACTCGGATATTGGCGAACGTTTCCGTGAAGATACTGCTTGTGTAGTCCGAGGCATGGTCGCTTTTGTTCTCCCACTTGCTACTGACCCAATTGAATGTCCTTGTAGCAGCGTACATGACCGGACCGCATGCTATGGCGACCAAGGTGAGCTTCCAGGTGATGATAAAAGCCCATACAATGGAACTGGCCAACATCCAGAAAGTCGTGAAAATCGGTCCAGCGAAGCGACCAATAAGATTTCGCATCTCTTCGGCATTCCTGTCCAGACACTCGTTCAATCTGCTCGGGGAGTTTCGCTCTTTGTCGAACCAGGATCGCGGCTGCGCCATGATTCGCTTCAGTGCCTCCACTCGTAGAGTATTGACCCATGTCTGTCCGCTGTGTTCGAGGGCGTAATGAGAGCAGTATGTTGCGAAGCCGTCTACAGTCGCTATGGCCAGAAGAGCCAACGCCCACCTCAAAGCTTCGGCATCTTGGTTTTCGGTGAGATAGTACACCTGGAGAAGCTTCGCAAAAACATAGGCGAATGCGGGTGTTCCACCTGCCACAATCAAAGCCGCGAAGAAGCCAAAACATAAGACGCAGCGATCTCGCCATTTGAGAGTTGGCCATATCGTGCTAAGAATCCTTCTCAACGTAGCTGGTTTCCTCTTCGCGAGGCTTCTCAGGGTTGTTTCTGAACTTTGTGGCGGCTGGATAGTCAATTCAATCGGACTGTAAGCGGCTGGGCGAACAGGTACTGAGGTATCTATCGCAGGAGGCCTTATTCGATGCTTCTTAGTTCTTGATGCTGATGGTTCGGAAAACATTGGACTATTGACATCAATTTGAAGTGGCGGTAGCTGTTGTTGGGAGTTCTCCGGGAGTTTCATCCATTGCTTCTTGGGTCCGACTCCAGGTTGCCTAGGCTCACTGGATCGAAAAGTTTGAAAAGTTCCATCATCAGTTGGTACCAAAGGCGTCGCCCAAATGTTGTCTGCTCGCAGGACATTTGCTTGCGCAGCTCCCCCGCCTAAGGCCACGGTAGGGGGAGCGATCGCCCGATTAAAACCATTGGGACTTGTCTGCTGCATCCCAAAGAGCTTGGAGATATATCCTTCGAGTTGAGGAACTCTCTCATCGAATACTCCGACTGGTGAGCTTAGCCGGCGTGGTGTTGAAGGCTCGGAGTTTCTCCGCACCTCCATCACAACAAGCATGTAAGAGTCCGGCGTCTGCACTTCTGGCAGGAATGAAGCAAATGTCCCATGCTTCTTCTCAGCAAGTTTATTGCGATAGCCTTCTTGCACCACATTCCCATGCTCGAGGACATAGACATACTCGTCGTCTAGAATCTGTGAGACATCGTGTGTAATCACTATTGTAGTCTTTCCTCTCCTCCACTCCCGTATCGTTTTCGAAACTTTCTCTCTGCTTGCCTGATCCAGTGCGCTAGTTGACTCGTCGAGGATGACAATCGGAGCATCTCGTAATCGTGCTCGTGCGATTGCAATTCTTTGCTGCTGCCCACCACTCAGGGACTTCCCATTTGATCCAACAATCGTATGAAGACCACCGGGAAGTTCAAGAAGAGTTTGTTCGAGGTCAGCGGTTCTGGTCGCTTGTAGAATATCCCGCCGCGCTGCGGGTTGGCTCCTCCCAAATTCGATGTTCTGTAAAACAGTCTCGTTGAAAAGAACGCTTTGTTGTTGGACCAGTGTGATGTTTTGGCGAAGCCATTCCGAGTCAAGTGTGGAGATTGGGTTTCCGTCGACCAGAATCTCACCTCGCGATGTTTCATAGTACTTCATCAAGAGATTACTCAGGGTGCTCTTCCCGGATCCGCTGGCACCAACAATAAAAGTTGTTTCGCCAGCCGGGAAGAAAAACTCGGCATCATTCAGAACATTTTGCTGAATATTCGAAGGATAGGCAAATGAGACCTATCAAATAGTTAGCTTTGTCGGACAATGTAGATAGAATCCACGCACCCCCTTGACTTCAATATCTCCTTCGCAGGTACCAGGCCTGAAAGATCCAACCATGTTGGTCACCACACGGCCATGCTTCACTTGTATCATGATTGCCTTGAGGGTCTGTCCAGCTGACATGCCTTTCTTCAGTACTAACCACTGTGGTAGGACTGTTTCGAGACCTTGCATGGCAGCCAAACATGCGTAGAAAGTTGTCAAGACAGCACCTGGATCCATACCCTGCTTGACAAGCAACAGGCCGAACCAGAAACCCTGGACAAACAACCCAACCATGAGGAACTTGGTGATACCAAATTGCAACGCGTTACACCTAGCTTGGATCAAGTAGCTAGCAGCGACTTTCTTGATGGTATCGTAGTACTGCCAGACCTCCTGATCCTGCCCATTGTATGCTTTGACTGTGTTGATTGCTGTGGTTGCCGTATTTGCGTATTTCGAAGCTTTAGTGAGTTCTCGCTTTTGAGCTTCAATGGCAGGTCCGAGTTGCATTGATACGAGGAAGAAGACGACACCGGCGACTGGGAAAGTAGCGATGACGACGAGGGTCAACTTCCATGAATAGTAGAATGCAAGTCCGAGTGCCGCAAGAGATCCGAAGATTTCGTACGCCAGAAACCCCATAGGTTGAGACACACCCATCTGGAGCTCTCGAATTTGACTGTCCATTTGTTAGTAAACATGATTGACTGGTGTACAGCATACTTACGTTTGTATCCGAATCAATAGTGGCCCGATTCCATCTTGTCGGAGGTCATACCACTCCATCTCTTTGTCTAGCATGCCAACAAACATTTGCTCGCGCACACTCTTTGCCTGAAGCTCACCAAAAACCATCCATGAGGACAAGAATGCGCCTTCAATCACCCATGCCGCGCCTCCTAAGCAGACAAGAGCGACACACCATTTTGATATGGCGACGAGGGTATCATGGCCATCCACTACACCTAATCCGAATTTCGTGAAGATGGAGAATATCTTCCCGAAGAAGATAGCTAAGGTTGGTTTCAGGAGAGCAGAGAGAAAGGATGAGATCAGAGCAATGGCGATGACTGCACTGTGCTTTCGAGTTGTGAAGACGAATAATGACCGCCACGAAGGTTTGTTGCTGGTGGCGTCCACAGTAGGGTATCGCCGCAACTCTGCCGTAGATCCATGAAGGCTTTCTGTCTGCGCGGGCATTTGGAGGTAGATGTCCCGATTGCTATCGAGGTTCAAGGAGCTTCTGTATGAAAGGACCGCCATGAGGAATGGAATCTTTGGTGGAATATTGGCTGGATGAAACAAATGACGCGATTTGTGATGGAATTGGGAGGAGGCATGTTGGATCTAGATTTGAACTTAACGTCGTAGTGGCGTGATTGTTGGGAATAATACGAGGGAAATGGCCGCTTCCTTGGGATTGTTCTCGGAAACCTTTGTTGTGGTCCAGCCCTGATTGCATTGTTCGCTTAACGAGGAATGTAAAAATTTGACTATTGTTCTTGGGAGGATTACCTCATCACCTGCGATTCGAAAAAGGGACCACATAGCCAATCTAGGTCGTGGTTCTGATTCATTTGGGAAGGAGAAGAGAAATCAATGACAGTTACCTCATTTGAATGGCCGTTAAAATGAAGCTACGTCGTGGCAACGGGCCTAAGTTGGAAAGCAACAAAATTATCGCAGAAAAAAATACTCACATGGCTCCAATACGCATTACACATCACATATCGTCACTTCTCGCAACCTTCACATAGATCAATGAATTCGTTATCCGAAAATCTGGCGATACACTGACTGTATTTTTAGTAACCGTGCCACTTTGCAGTCACTTCTCTGTATCATCTTGGCTCGAGGAAGGCGGAACGAGAAAGGCGTAACCTCTGCGTCTCTAGTTATTCGACCTTGGTCTGGCCAATGCCGCCGGAAGCCGTACATATTGTGAGGGTATCATCGACCAAAATCCTACGACTTGGCCTCTGCTGCCTCCTTCTGAGCCTTCTCGAAGATCCAATCATTCAGCCCATTCCTATTTCTGGCGATCTCGATAGCGTAGAATTGCATTCGGGGTACTGTCGCATTCCTCATCAGTCATGTAACACCAACAATCCATCAAGGTCCAGACTCACCAAAGATTGTCTCCTTCTCTTCGTACTCGCCCTTAGCATCCGCTCTCAGCATTGTGCCGAAGTTGTAATCATCGACCTTCTTCTCGTATGCCATCAAGAACTTCCGCCACCTTTCCTTGCCAGTCTTGCTCTTCATCTCGTCCTCGTCGATTGGGGCAGCAGGGTCGAACTCGGGGAAATCGGCCTTCAAATGGGTATAGATATCTTCATCCAGTTTTGTGAGTCTTAATGTCGATCCGCGGACCTTTTCGAGGATGGACCAGTATGTGGACATATGTTGAACGACTGATGGCGGGGTCAGTGGCGGGGTAGAAAGGGGGGAAATGGAGTTTGAAGCTGCGAACCTTTGACTGCAAATTGCTTCTCGATCTGCAAGCGCATTAGCTACATGTATACTCGAGAACAAACAGAAGAGAATAGAGGATGCCTTACATCCTCGAGGTTGTCCGCCGTCTCGGGATCGAAGTTGGCTGGAGCTGCTGCCATAGTTGGGGATCGCTGCAAGATTTGTCTGGGGTATTTCGTGATGTTGTTGAGGTCGAAAGCTATCGCGAGTCTTTCGTATGTTTATCTGCAGAGGAGTTCTCTGCGCGTGATCGTTGGTGTTGTGGGTTTTGCTGTTGAATTGTTTGAATTCGGGGCGCGACGATGTAAATTTATGACGAGCCGGGTATTCTTCGGCAATCAAAGGCAGTGACCAGAACTGACTGAGGGGTTCACTTCCCTTCCATGTGGCAACAAATGTTTTCCTATACAATTTGAGCTCCGCTTACCCTTTGATCAATGTTCATAGATTAGTGTTATTACAGAATTATGGTGATATTCTAGATTTGAAGGCAAGCTTTTGCAATTTTGCTGCGATTTTGCTACAGTTGGGCGCGAGTGAGGCGTGGTCGTTCAAAGGTGATTGAGATATTAGTTTACCTTGCTTCAAATGGGCCCAGAAACCTCTGGTGCTGAAAATTTTGTGAAAGATGTCCTCTTCGTTTGATTTGTTATACAAGCTGCGCCCATTATGGAACAAAAATGATTTCCAGTTGATATCACAGTCGAACTGTTCGAATTGCAGCCATGGGCATTCA
Source organism: Cadophora sp. M221 (assembly GCA_017366145.1). Taxonomy (NCBI): domain Eukaryota; kingdom Fungi; phylum Ascomycota; class Leotiomycetes; order Helotiales; family Ploettnerulaceae; genus Cadophora; species Cadophora sp. M221. Next base: position 100,208 of record JAFJYG010000002.1, on the reverse strand, counting down.
ACGACGATGACTTCGATTACCATATGTCTGGCAACTGCCTTTAGCTCAAGTGTGCAAAGATATATGGAATTAATGTGAACATATTTCTCAGGTGACACTTAAGAAAACCAAGAGAGATGAAAGAATCCGATCTGGTCGTTTTTCTCTCTTTAAACGGGCCGAACTCCAATCCACGAGACTGGAGGTAAAAAGCATTGACTGATGCAGTAAGAAAAGAAGAAGATGATGAGTCAACGATGCAATTAAATGAGAAACATTATGCAAGGCAGATCAATGAGGGATTCGTATGCCTGGACTTGATTTGCAGTAACACAAGCTGGGATTACCACTTCTTTTATACTGGTATGATGCGCCTTGGACAATGTTACTTTCCATGAACCATGTGTAAGAATTGTATACTTCTGCAGGCACCAGAGTCCAACATCTAAAACGCTGGAACCTGCATTATATACTCAAGCATCTGAAACGCAGAAATAAATACTGGTGGTGGTCTGGTGAGCAAATGCTGCCGTACTCGAGTACCTCTGCGAGCAACAACATGAGGGCATTCAAAGTCAAACAACCGAGAGCTGCACTCTATCACACTTTCTCGCCAAGAGTCCAAGCAGTTTTAGCAGCCTGTAACGGGGATCGTGGGATTCCTTAGCGGCTTCTGCAGGATAAGCAGGCTGCATGTCGCTTAGCAAAAGGGAGGTTTGTTTAGTGCCTACGCCATGATTCGTGGTCCTGCTACGGCCGGTGTAGACGACACCTTGCCCTGCCTATGAGAGATGCACTTGTATTTCAATATTAAGCAGCGAATTTCTTTTCTTATATCAAGTTATAGGTCATCGCTATCCTATCCATTGAGCCGAACATTTAGATATTGTGAACCTACCAACCATATTTGAACCTTTTGATGCAGGATAAACAAGCGGCAGCAGCAAAAGGAAATACACAACTCAAACAACCACACCACCATGGAAAATCAATACGCAGCAGTCCATGGAGGATATATTGGCGGTCCCGAAGACCGAACCTTGCATCTAGAACGGATGGCACAGCAGGCCGAAGTCCGGGTCATGGACGATGACTGGACTGGTCGAACCAATGCTGCGGAGCGGAGGAAGCTTCAGAATCGCCTGCACCAGCGCAAATTCCGTAAGATCTGTTCCTGAATATGCCACTTGCTTACTTTCAAATGTCGTCTGATGTGTGTGTCCTGCAGGAAAGCAACGAGCACTGCGCAAGGCCAAGGAAGCCCAGGCTGCGGAATCGAATAGCCAGGTCGGAAGCAGCCCCGACGAGACAACCAATCTCCACCCGTCAACTTCTGCAAATGATATTGTGAACCTCCAAGCCGCATGCACAATATCGTCAATTGTTCTTCCAAAGCGGTCCCATCCACGATCCTCGAGAGGGGTATACCGAGGAAACACAGTAACCGCAGCTCAAGTGCAAGAGCAGATCTCCCGCTTCGAAGACATCGTCAGCCGCGAATTCAGAGAAGGTTCTCCCAGATCCGACCTCCTCCTCACTCTCATCCAGTTCAATGTTTTTCGCGCTCTCGTCAGCAATACCTTCGCGATAGGTTTCCCATTCGACTGGCTAGGTGCAGAAGCCGATTCGCCATTCAACACTGCACCCCCCGGTACTCTCCCCGACATGTCCCATTATCCGCCCAACCTACAGCCCACAGCTCTCCAGATCTGCACCCCGCATCACCCATGGATCGATCTCTTCCCCTTCCCTGCACTCCGCGATACTATGCTGTTACAAGGAGACGACTTTGATGAAGACGATCTCTGCTATGATCTCGTTGAGACATGTCATGCGCCGAGTGAGAGGAGTGGACTTATCGTTTGGGCTGATGCGTGGAGTTCTGAGAGCTGGGAGGTCACGGAAGAGTTTGCGAGGAAGTGGGGATGGATGTTGAGGGGTTGTGATGATTTACTGCGTTCGACGAATTTCTGGAGGAGACGGAGAGGAGAAGAGGATTTGCTCGTTGAGGCGTTTGGGAGTTTGTCGGTGACTGATGTATCGGATTCGACGGTCTAAGTTTTGTAAAGCTTAAAAGTTTGTGTATGTTACAACTTTATTTATGCAACAAATCGATTACAGTCCGTGTATGTCTGGCTTATCTTATAGGTGTGTGCTTGAAGATTACTTGTGACACGAATCAAGATGGCGAGCTGATGGCCGGTCTCCAAATGTGGCTACCTCGCACCAGTATCAATTCCCGTTCCACAAATCCTGGCTGTCAACTTGTAAGGCCCACCTCGAACACCAATGCAAGGTAAGCACAAGCCTCACCGTTCCCTAAAATTGAGGCTGGTAGCATAGATATACCGTGGCGGTCCTCCACCCGAATCTCGACCCTTTGCTGATCAATCCTGGTCCAAAATCTCTCTTGACACAGCCCCATACGCCAGAGCATTTAATGCGACAAAACTGGACAATGAATGCTACGTACATCAGCTTACGCAAGCTTCTCGACAATGGATATGCCGAAATTTCTTCGGCGACGACCCTGAACCAAGCCACGGTATCATCGTGTTCTGGGAGATTCTTTGCATCTACATAGCTGATTGAGGCGGAGCATTACGCACGTTTAATAGCTACCGAGGCAAGATACATCTCTAAATTTATGGCGGTTGGCTGACACGCTGTCTGTAGCTGAGATTGCGGTTGTGCCCCTACGCAGGTAACAGACTCCCCCATTTCTCTGGACGATCGCCAGCCAACGGCTCAGTAAACCCAACACAACCCGAGAGATCCAAACACCACTCCACATCTGATATTTCTGCAGCAGTGCGGATGGCCTTTTGTAACATCGGGATTTTAACGGAGGATACATGGCCTATGTGCAGTGCAGTTCAGATGGGGTTAGCCGCGGCCTTCCTGGGAGGTGCCTCAATGGACGAATTTATTTGGTTGATTCTGTTCTTCAGCAACCTGCTTTTGCAGAGTCAACTGGAACTCCAATGGTTATCGGATGGAAGAACTTTGACGAAATAGGAAAAGAGGGCACCATCTCTCGCCCTGAAGATGCAAGGCTCTCAGCTCGCCACGACTACACTGGAGGGAGTCATCTACAGAAGGTCGAATCGACGCCGTAGGATTTTAGAAAAACCCTGGGTTATCCCCCAAAGCTCCAAAAGGCAACATAGCTTTTTGCATAATGAAGCTATCCCTCGCAGATCGCTATGAGAATGGCATGACCTCTGGGAATGAACCGGTGGATGCCAAACCAAACCCGCCGCATTTGGCGCGTTTGTTTGAGGTTGTAATTGAGCAATCAGCATTCTTTCCGGTGGTATTATTGGTATTGAAGATGCTTCACAGCGCTGGTCGAGCCTCAATGAGTACCAGGGGACGAAGAGCGTCCATTTCGTTCCTCTGGGACGCGACCAATCGCGGGGTTGAATCAGGTGGGTGTTGAGGAAAGACATGGTGAAGGTTGCTAACGACAGGGACATGATGAGATTTCTTCCTACGGTTGCTTTGCCTATGATGGAAGCGGTTTGTAGTTTGAATTCCCTTTGGTGCAAGTCGCATCGATGATAAAGGTGAAGTGAGAGTGTATGACATAACATTGCTATCATGCCCACATGGCCGCCGATGCGAAGAAACACCAGGGGCACAGGTACCTTGGATCTTTGGGCACACGGACAATAGTATATTCATACTGAAGTAATCAGCGGACTGTCCTTACCTAAGTAGTTTACTTGTCATAATTGCTGGATTTTTCTCCTCATACCACTGCCCCTCATCTTCCAAGACTTTCATAGAAGTTCGTAAAGCTGAGTTTTCACAAAGAACCGTTTATCTCTATCGGAAAGGCATGTTCAGTCGCTTAAGAGATTAATATCATCTTTGTGCTATTTGTAGAAAGCGTTGTCAGGCATACTAGGACACACCTTCATCTTTTCAATTGTTGCCCCACCCTCTTGTTTTGTTTGCCGACCTGATCTGGCAGGCGAAGCGAGAAACCCTCCTTCCTTCCAAATTCTGATGGCAACACGACAACACTCTGATTCGGACTTCGCGTTCTTCACCTCACTCATATCAACCAACCTCCACAACAAAACTTCAAGCACTGCACAAGTAGGCATACTCGTCGTTTTCACCCGTGCCGTGTCCTCTCTAACAGTGTGCAGTGTCCCTCCGCCGGTCGGTGATCGGCTCTCTGCGATCTGTATCCCCGTTCAACAACCACAACAGCAACAATAACGATCAAATCAACTATGTCCCTAGATCTACACCTGATCTGGGTGACGTTGAATCATTTGCTAGTCAGAATGCTCGTCAACCAACCACTGGATTCTTCAAGAGATCTGTCGCGACTTCTCCAACCCCGGATGGTACACTCAGCAGGCTGAGCTCGTTCAAGCTGTCGAGGTCACAAGAAGAGCCTTTCCCCAAATTCGCCGAATTCGAGAGAGATATCGATCTTGTAGCCACCGCACAAGGCAGAACACCGGATACTGTAGACGAGGTTTTCAAGCGACTACTGCCAATTCAATCTGCGACGGAAGACAATACACATCCCCTGTTCCAGCTACCTGCTAACATCAGGCGTCGAATATATGGCTTTTGCTTTCCATACGACGCACGGAAGATTACATTATCTCCCTCATTTGCTACCAAGGCTGTCTTCCACGAGGAATACTTTGCATCTCCATGGGATATCATCGATTCTGTTGAAGGCGGCCTACAATCATTCAGCTTGCTTCGCAGCGAGTTAATGGCATATTTCTGGACTGAATACCATTTCCATGTCACGTTAAACGAGTTCAGCGGCCCTAAATTCTCCCCACTCTCCCATGTTTGGCTTCTGCAGCACCTTCGCATCGTCCAGCGAATCACGGTTGAGGTGGACTTCACGAAATTCGGATGCAGTCAAATGAAGGATGCGAAGAAGTTTGGATACAATTTGAGCAAGACAAGAAAATTGCTGAATGCAATAGTTTGTGGTTTGAGCCAACGTCCTGCCAAGTCATCGGTCGCCGAGCTCCACTTGATGTGTAGACGTTACGCGGGGTTCCGACCTTTGCATGATACCTGGGTTGAAAGCACAAAAGGTAAGAATTCTGAGCTCTGGTGATCTACTCTACTAATTTCTCCAGAACGCTATTGCCCCAAAGATGTTCTTAATTTATGCGACAGCTTGGTCCACCTCCGGGGAATTCTTCACCAATGTAGAATCTCGGGCTTTCCGGATGCCTATGCCAAAGAGCTCCTGAACTCAATTTTCAGATACGGTATCATAGCTCCTGAATATACCATCCCCGAGGATGATGCTTGGCCATCTGCTCGCCCTCCAACGTTGCTGCTGTCAGAGCCACCAACATCAGAGCCGCCAACCCCAGCGTCTCTGGTCTCGATGGAGTTTGGACAACTCAAGCTGCAGCATTCTCGCAGTTTCGTTGAGGAGATGGAAGATGAAATGAGCTGGTATTCCACATCACCAAAGTCTTCAAACTATGCTTTGAGTCCGCGATTCGATACACCTACCCCTGCGAAGCCAGACGACGGGCACAAAACTCCCCTTGCAGAGCATGTAGAGGCATACCAAGCCCTGCTTCCGGAAAGGGTCCTATCCGAGCCCTCAACTTTGGACGCACCCACAACTCCCGAACCATCTGTCAATACGATTGCTTGCGTTGTACCTGTCGATACAAAACCAGTCCAAACTGCCTTGATTGTAGCCACCCTTCTTCCACGTACTCCCGCTCCGAAGTCACGAATCCCTCGAGCCTTCACAGAACCTTCGCCAAGAACGCCAAATAAGATGAACGAACTGAACGAACGAGATCCCGCTTTCATCAGGACTGTCAATGCCATGAGGTCACTTGATGGTACTAACGCGAGACGCCATACAATGATTGCGTCTCCGAAGACCCCCAAAAGTGTTGGAAGTGTGGGAACAGGCAAGAGTACCCCTATGACAAAACGCAAGTATATGTCCTTTGTCAACAGGCTTAGAGGATGTGTTGATGGATGATTGACGGATTTTGACGGACTAATCTCTGATATGCCTATGAAAAGCCGAATCTTTGTGATTGGAGCTTTGTACAATACCCACAGCTACAAACCACCACCCTATCTTCTATGGGATCCTTCCGAGCCTCCGCTGGGAGTTTTTTCTACAAATTTGTTTGTGTCTAGATCCTCATAGCTGACCAAATGGCGTTCATGTAATGGCTTCTATCAAATGTATCATTAGTTGTAGCATTCAATGTTAGACTACGGCACGAAGAAACGTTATTGGGCCATTTTGGTAATTCGTCCCACACTGCCAGCGTGTAAGCATCTCCAAATCTGCTAGAGGATCTCCTTGCAGAAGTGCCAGCCTATCATCCTGGATCAAACACGACTTCCTTCAGAAAGCACCATCGTCTCTAGCTGTCTTCTCCAATTGGGGATTTATCTTGAGTTGCAAATTTGACGTTACACTTCTGTGCTCATATTTTATTTTGGTACTATTGGGGATCGTGATCAAATAATTAGTTCTTGGAATCTTTAGGAAGAGGTTGCTTAGATACAAAAATCATGCAGAGTCGCTAGTTCTGAACAGAGTATTGTTAAATACTACTCTGAAGGAATCACTCTTTACAATGCAAGCGCCGCAATTCCAACTGCTCCAGCAAGTAAGCCACCAATGGGAACAATCAGTGCCCCAACTCCGCCCGCCTTTGCGGTCGTTGTTGCCCCGGCTTGAGATGTAGTTGCTCCAGCTTGAGAAGTAGCCGCTGCCTGAGATCCGGTCTCCGTTGGTGTTGATCCTCCTGATGTAGGAGTGACGGTTGCTCCTAAAACAGTTGCTGAGCCAGTCACAGTTGCACTGCAATAGACAGACCCTCGATCCGATTGTATGGAAGCCAAGCCAGTGCTAGGGCAGATATTTGGGAGGCAGACTCTGTATCAAATATGTTAGCTGCAGATATTTTATAGGCAAGACAAAAACGGTTCAGAGAGAGCCATTCACATGAGAATCTTTTTGAAATAGTATTGAACTTACGAGATCCAGCTATTGAACCATTCGCACTCACAAGATGCGACGGGGCCAGGCAGGCAATCGGAGCGCGACATTACTGCGCCGTACACCGACTGCTCACATTGTTGGACCTTTCTATATTCGCATTGCATGTCAGAATCGTTTCACAACAAAGCTCGTTCTGAGACATATTCTAGACTTACGCGCTAGATGCCGAAATAGTCGCAGAGGGACAAATGTCGACATATTCCAAGTATGGGTTCGATTTCTGAGCGTAAGAGACGCCCGCAAGAAACAAGGGAAGATATAGGGCAGCAGATTTGAAGACAGCCATGACGAAACAGTGACAACAGATGTAGGATGGATCGATTTTCCCGCTGGGAGTAAATAAAGTATAAACCTAAAAGTGCGAACGCTGTTTCATTTGTATCCATGACATAGTACGGAGGTTCCCAGATCTGAAGGATGCTACCGTTCAGCTGGATTCTCCAGGGCTGAGACCAGTGGTGATGAAAACGGAGTATTCCGGCCTACGAAGCCAAGTCAATGTTCAGGCGTTTTTAGACTGCCAATTGAGACAAGCATCTGCTGCATGGACGCCATGATGTTTCATATATTAGTGGCATTAAAAGTATTAACCGTCTGCTACTGGAAAGCGGTGGCACAAGAACTCTCACTTCCCATACAAATTTGCCCATTCCAAGTAGCACGCAACTCGACACTTAATATGCCCAATATATGATATGGAAAACTTCTGCTTGTAGGTTAGGAAGTTATAGACATAGATCATAATGGTATGTGTCTATCTATCCCTACCACCAAGTTTCCAGTCACAGCTATAAGCTTTCAGCCCGAAGAGATGACCAGATATCACGCTCTTTGGAGTCTGACCAGCCCCCAAACGCTCACGTCCAGTGACGCCAAAATTTCTCAAACAATAATGGACATCAGTAGCATTTGAGACGACTAACAAAAGCCAACAAGCATCCAGAACTGCCCCGACCCAAGCCTCTTTGGTCGATTTGAGCAAAGTACTCCGACTCGATTTCACAAGAGAAATACCCCGCTCTTGGGCTTAGTTGTGGCTGCATCGGCACCAGATATCTGAATAAGAGATTTCCAAGTTCAGGCCTAGAATCCATGGCTTCCTCCACGTTAATGAGACAAACGTTCTCCTAGCGAATCCTGACTCTATATCCTCGTCTTGGCATCTTCAGCCTTAAGCCTAACCTTAAACTCCGACTCAGCCCTGCCTCCACTCATGGATGTTTGTATTGAATAATTTACGAGTGTTTAATTGGATGTGAGCGACAATTACAGAAGTAAATTCAGTAAGGCAAGCCGTTGACATCAAAGAAAGCTTGACGTCTACTCCCTCGCTCAACATCTGATTCGTGCTCCCTCGATTGGCAAGCAGCTGTCCACGTTTCGTAAGCCTAAATGGTGCATCCTACGAACCTCCAGCCCTCTTCCGAGAGTTTGCAGAGCCAAGACTGACTCAGTTGGAGCTAGTGGAGGGCTGCACCTCAATCGGGGGAGAGACTGGGAGTGGAGATGAAAACCATCCAATGACAAGAATCGGAATTGAGTACTGGCCCTTCGATACGGTAAGTCCTGTTGCGAACGGTGGGAATCGAATCTCCCTCTGACTGAGGTCATTTCTTTCCTGTTACCTCGTCGAAAAATTTGGTGGTTGTTTTCTTTCACGACACTTGATAGGATAAACAAATTCGAAAATGTCCGAGGTGTCCTTGATTCTGCAAAGGCGGGTGTTAGCCATGTGAGCAAGGACTTCGACATCCTACCTCATATACGCGCGGTTAAACGTGTTCAAATGAGCATACTTAAACCACATTCTTATCAAAATCCAAGTTTTGATATTCCTAGATTCCGAGCACTCGTTTGGGTGGTAGGCAAGCACCCCCAGCAGGACATACGCAGATTTGGACGTGTCTGGCAGTAATTCCTCTCTTATAAAAAACTTTCTACAAATAAATCGCTTCTCTTTACTTTATACAAACAATGCTGTATACTTTCTTGTAGCAACTGTTTCGTTTAAAGCCCAGCATCTCCCTGTACTCATTTCGAAATTTATTCGGTATTCTCTTCAACGACATCCATCATGACTGAGAAGTCCTCACAGCAGGTTCGAAGGCTCTCGATAGAAGAATGCAATACTGAGATATGGTTAACTGCCAACCCTCGGCTGCCCCATCAACATTAATCTTCGACCTAAGGCTTCGATTCCATAAAATCAAGCTTTTTGTAGATCTACCTCAGAATACTGAACAGTACCAAAGCTGGTAAACCAAAATTCAAATTTAAGGGGCACTTAAGAGTCTATGAAAATCTTCATTTCCAGACTCGCAGCAAAAGTCGCTCCTAAAATCTCTCGCGGGATCTACTCGGTAACCACTTAAACTTCCCAACTAGGGTACCTAGGTAACCAACGTTAGAAACTCGGTTATTATGCTTGTCGTCTGTTCTAGTCAGATACTTGTATCTATATACTCGCAGCAGATTCGGATTTTTGTGACCGCTGCCTCACTCTTACCACATTTACTGGTCAAGTGCCTTTCTCTTGGAAGCCTTTTGTTTCAGGGTTTTTCTTTCTCTAAAGACTCCTGACGGTTATTTAGGTCATGCTAATATTTTCGCGCTAGAGACCGGTGCTTCGCCACACGTTTTTGGGCTTTGCTAGGAAGGTGGGTACGAAGGTATGTTTCTCACAATCTCCTGGACCTTTCTCCCTCTGGTATATAGCCAAATCATAAATTTAAACCCCCTTTGTTTTGTTTATAGCACGGTTTTTTAAATGTTTCAATGGCCGTGAAACATCTCGAGACCATGCCATGACATGTTTTGGACTTTCTACAAGATCAGCTCAGAAGTGAACACCTCAAAAATGAAAGCATTCTACACTATGTTACTGATCATTCACTTTCTCGATGCATCAAATAATGTGAATACTTCCCCGCAGCCTACCGGTCAGTTCTTCTTCCTTGGTCGTCTAAAGTGCCATTGCCAGATCAAGCACGTGATTTTATCTATCCTAATTCACTTGAAAAGTGAAGCTGTTTCTGCTAGCCTTAGGTTACGAGACTTTGTTCTGTACTTTCCTTGGCATAGCCTTGTTCTTCCTGACTTAGAGTTTCCCAACTATACTTGATTCCTTTGACTTCCGGAACACTTCGACGCAGTACTCGCTAAACCCTATTGTTCGTACGCGCTGTCTTCAGAGATATCTGTCTGAGACTCAAACAAACCCTCTTCATTGTCCATTATTTAACTCGCAGCATGTCTTCTGAGGCAGACATTTAATTCTGGAAGTCCCATGTTTCCATTGCAATTTAGCACATCTAACAATAATCAGCTCCCTTCACGCGCTATACCAAAAGGGCCATGACCTACCAACTTCGCCATCAGTCGCAATACTTTCTTCGCGCGATTTGGACAGAAGCCGAGCTCCTCATATTCGGCAAGTTGCGGCTCGGTATACACCCTGAGCAGCTTGAGAGAGATCTCCACAAGAACCTCAAACCAATGTACGATGGCAACGACGACTACCGAATCCTATTCAGATCCATCAGCCAGAGAATTCTTGACAATCTGGAAGGCAATGATGTCTTTGGTGACTTGCCAGCTATTAAAGAGTATACTGAGTTAGTTGGTGTACCTACTCGGAAGGCGGAATTTGAGATCACGATGTATCACCGGTTTGAGGATCAGGAGATGCTGAAGAAGAACGCTCTGGATGATGAGGTAGAGGCAGATATGGGTGAGTGTCTCTATCCATACAAATCGCTGGATATGGCTAACAGAAATGAATCAGCTGAAGACGAGCTACTGGACTCTTCGTGCCTGGAAATTGTGAAGACTTTGCATACGGGGGTCACGAAAGATGTCGAGGCAAACTATACCGGTAAGTTCTGACCATCATCTCCCTGTACAGAGATGTTCGCTGAAGCTATTACTGACTCTGAAACAGCGAATTGCAAATTCTTGGGAGAGAACCTTAGTCAAAACTTCGCGGCCACCACCATGGATAACCCTTTCATGTACGGTGCAGTCCAGAAACGATGGGAGGGCGAAGGCAACAGACCCGGACAATACAGCCTTCCAACACGTCCTTATTTACCACCCCTGAAACGGCGGCCACGTTCTCCTGCTTATGTCCAGGAGATTGAGTCGGAAAATTCGAGCCGCTCTTCTGCTGGGTCCTTCTTCAAATACTCAACTGCCACAGAATCTGCCGCGAAGGCCTGGGAACCCTCCGAAAGTAGCAAAGCTCTCGGGACACCGGAAACTATCCTTCCCCATACTCCAGAGAATAAGACTGAATGCCCTACATTCTGCATGGAGCGTCTTGGCCCTGCCTTGATTGCTCGGCCTACTAGTGTCGGATCACCAGAGAAGCCCAAGCACCCTGGTCCTCGTCCGCAAGGTTGGAAAGCACGGATAACCCCTAAGCGTCCAAACATTGAACCTGGTTGTATAAGTCTAGATACGTATTTCGACGTGGAGGAGACTATTCCACACCAGACTTCGATGCAGAAATCCGATGGGGCCCAAGATTCTGGCGGTTCAGAACGTGGACGAGCTTGTCCAACCCTGGAAAAATATACAGAATGGGCAGATGATATTCTGCGAAAGGTTTCTTGGTCCGGAAGCAGAATGGCCAACGATCAGGATGGAGGCGAGGAAGAGGACAGCGATTGGACAAAATTGTGATTGAGGTCAGTAAGAAGCGATAGACATTAGTTGAGAACTAGGTTTTTGTGAGCTTGCGTCGTGTTTGGCGGTCCAAGAGTTGTGTTTACTTAGCATTTCGATTCTTAGAACGCGGAGTGTCTTGAAGACTTCTCTGCTGGGCATATTTTGAGGGAATAGATTTTTTCTGCGTTTTCAGGTCATCTGTATTCGGGGCTGTTTGTGACTGTTGTCTGTGATTGCTGGCGGTGATTTAGTAATATTGCACTGTACAAACTTCCACCTGCGACTATAAATTAATACAAGCCATCTTCTCAGGTCAGATTCCGGCATAGTCTTGAGAAAGTGTAAATAAAAAGTATCATGAATCGTTATGTGTGTATCTCAACATCTAGGCTGGCTTCAATATTTAGTACTCTAAGGGTATAAAATAAAACGGGAGATGGGAAAAGAACTTCCTAGGAGTGGTCCATCAGTGTGGGGATTTCTCAAAGATGAGTCTCGCAGTTGCACAGTCGCTCGTTCAGAAAACGTAGAACACTATACCAAGCTTTATTCAATCAATGACCCAAAGTGCAATTGTGTATTTATCATTTTAACCTTCAATCAAGGTGCTTCCTATTTCAGTTCTGGGAGCCAATCAATCGGCCCTGTGCATACACTTCAGCGATATTACGGTCATCGCCACTCATCAAAAACTTTTCAAATATGATCCTCAGAGAGTCTTCGTCCTCCGTCATTGTGTTAACCCTTGCACGTGTCTGCTTGACTGTGCTGACCACCAATGCATCAAACTGCTTCCCGACCTGAAAGTTCCCAATCTCTCCATCTAGACAACAAACTCTCGCTCCTCCCAAAGTAGCCATATAGAAGCACTCCTCCAGAGACAAACTCGAATCTTTCCCCTTCGTCATCAATTCCTTTGCATTCGACACAATGAAGGCCTGACGCATAGCATCCAGGATACTCGAAGAGAATCCACCGCCGCTGTCAGTTCCCAATCCCACTTTGATCCCCCTTCGCAGAAACTCCCTGATAGGAGCGGCCATGAACCCACCGCCGACTGTCGTGTTTGCGATAGGGCAATGAGCGACTCCACAGTCCAGCTCTCGTAGCTTGGTCATCTCGTAGTCGGTCATGTGAGTGCAATGAGCGAGAATCGATCTCCGTGACAGCAGCCCGAAATGTGCGTACAAGTCTGCTTCATTCGTGAACTCTGGGAATAAACCAAGGGTGGAATTGATTTCCTGCTCAGCTTCGTTGAAATGTGTCTGAATCGGGAGGTCAGGGTTTCTGCTTGCTATCTCTCCCAAGCCCGTCAAGAGATCGTTGTTGCAGCAGATGGCAAAGCGAGGAGTCAAGATTGGCGTGACGAGTTCTGCTTTGGGATCGATTGAGCGAATGTGGGCGATGCACTCCTCAGTGACACGCAGGGACTCTTCGGTATCGAGGTCTTTGTAGTAGTCTGGAGCATTCCGATCCATATTACATTTGCCAACGAAAGCTCTCTGTCCTTTGGCTAGACAGATCTCGGCCAGAATCCTGGTTGCCTCTCCGTGAAGCGATCCATAATACGATACAGTAGTGATGCCTTGCTGGATAAAGCCCTCAACGCAGTCCGAATAGATCCTTCGTGCGTATTCTGGGTCTTTAAATTTGGCTTCGTTGGGAAAAGTGACCTGGTCGAGCCATTCCAAGATATGAAGACCTCGTCCAAGTCCTCGCATAGCCCATTGTGGTGCATGGTTGTGCGTATCGACAAATCCAGGGATGAGGAATTCTCCGAGAGAGAGATACCTGACCTTCACACTGCTGTTGAGCTTGAGGCTAGAGAAGACGCTTTCGACCTCTGTTTCTTGTACATCATTTCGAAGTGTGGTTATTCTACCATCTTGAACTACAACCAGTGCTCGATCGATGATCTCAACCTCATCAGAAGAGAGTGAGTGGATGACAGGTCCGTAGAAAGCGAGCGGCGTGGCCATGGTAAAGCTTGGAGATGAGAAAGCTGATTGCACCAGATTGTTCCCTTGAAATCAAGATCAACTTTGAATAATTCCAGTAAATATTGGGCTACCGGCGTGATCCGCTTCTTCTTGACTCGGCTGAGACCGTTGTCAGTTATCCGAGTGTCATTCGCATTGCTGATGTATTAACCCCATCTTTGAACTTGGGAGAAGCGCTCTTGTGGAACACCGTAGTCAGCGGGTGAGCTCGGCTGAGTACTGCACGGGCGCCTCGGCGCCTCTTCACCACAATCTGCCTCTTATTGTGGCTTGTTTTCGATTGACTTCAAACTCTCTATTTACGCACACACAATGTTAGCAGACTCGGCTTCCGCCGTGGGCCGTCTGAGGATGAAGTAGCGATGGAAATGTGTCCGAAATTAATTGTATCAAAAGCCACATTCTGATGCCCAAGAAACCAATCTCGCTTACCAAGTGACGAAGTTCAACAAACATTTATCACAGTTATGTAAACACTAGCGTTAGTAAGTTACGATAATGACAAAAGCTGATCTCTAAGATTTGGTTAAGTTGATGTGATTTTCCTTATCAGAATCTAGACTTTTAGAACATATCTTTGTTTGCTAGCAAATGGTAAATAATTCCCATGCCGTTAGAAGAAAGAATCGAAATATATTTACAACTTGCTGAAGCAACGCAATTTTCACTCGAATTTGGAACATTTCAAGCCCGATCAGATGATTTGGTAAACTGGAGTTTCTTTGATGGAAAGCCACTTGTGATTACTTTCAAATTGGTACAAGCTATATGATACTGACCTCCGCAAATCCCCTCATGTTCGTCACCCCACATCATGATCCAGGTCGTAACTTCTCAGTCCCCCTCTGTACTTAGAGACCATAACCAAGAGCCATCTTTGCTTCTAATGACAAAGATACATGGCCTGTGTATCCATCCAGTGTCGACTCGTCCAGCTTCGTATCGCTCGCATAGTCCGGAGGAGGCCGGCCAGCCAAAAATGAGTCCAATTGATTCTTCATATACATCTTATTCACGTTGGTCGTTGGACAAGCAGCAATATAAACAACTGAAGCATTCTCCGCGCCGTTGTGCTCAGAATCAACAGCGTGACAAGTCTAGAAAATTTTAATGCCATAAAAAGGGTTTTGAAGAAGTGCACTTACATCAGTATGCCACCAAATCGTGTCTCCAGGCTTCAAGGTTGGGATATGGACAAGACAGCTCTCAAGGCGTAGATGAGGATGGGAAGTCCGACTTAGTGATTGGCTTTGTGGTTTGAAAGTTCCAGGGAAGAAAGAACTGTCAGGATCAAATTTCCACTTTGCCGCATCCAGGACATCATCGTCCTCACTTGGAGGAGAGAAAAATGGTCGAAGAAGGACATACGCAATGGCCGTAGAAACATTTGGATACAGCATGATTGCACCTTCCCCAGCTGCAGCTCTGGTTAGAGCAGTCCATCCTTGAAACGAACGGAAGACAGTCGAATGAGCGATTCCTGGAAATAGATATTGGTCTGCTGACTTTCGAATGTTCAGATCAAAGGCATCATGCGATCGAGGTCGTCCAGCGAAGATGTTTCCGTAGGACTTTCGATAAGTCGGATCCGCCCAACGACATAAACTACCGGCATCGATATGCGGTCCGAGACCAAGAAAAGCTTGCTTTGGTGGTCTGTCGCGAACTCCGTCTGAGTAGATAAAGGGATCAGGAGAAGTCTCTCCAGATTCATCATGCCAAAGCTCGTTCATTTTGCGTTGAAGGCGGAGGTGATTTGGATGAGTTCGGATAGCGATCTGTGTGGGCGAATTGTAGAGGAGCAACATCGATGGGCTTTCTTGCGGCCAACCATCGATTTGAGACCGGTTCTTATCGACATATTGCCGTAGATTCCGGTTGTGAGCCCGGGTTTCTGCTTCTGGGACGACATCTCGAACGACGAAACATCCCACTCTTTTGAGTTCTGTCGTCTCCTCTGAGCTGAATCCTCCCTTTAGAATGTGTTCAATGTCGAACACTGGTATCATATCACTCCTCTTGCTGGATATCTCCGAAGTGACAGACTCGAGATCTTCGCAGACCTGTATCCAACTTGCGCGAAGAGAATCTTCGCCATATTCAGCTACGATAGCTTTCTTGCATGCCAGATAGTCCGGATCTTCTGGTTGAAGCCCTTTCTCTTGCACAAATTCTGGCCAAGCAGGCCATTCTTGGAGTTTTCCGGGCATGCTGATATTCGATGGAATTGGAATTAAAACGCCAAAAGCAGGTAACGAAAGCACCACAAGGTGGGATGAAGTTCTGAGACCTGCTGACAACTTCCAGCGCTATATACGGAATCTTGAAAATGAAATATCTTGTCACCAAAAAGTCTCAGAGCCAAGAGCCAAGGCATTAGTTGATGCAATTGTTTTCTTGGACCCGGCCACTGCATAGTATCTCGGCCAGGCTCGCCCGAGTTCGGTCCAGATCGGGTGAGTTTGCTGCCAAGTATCTCCCACTTTTGAAGATCTACCAATCATGACTCTGATTATTCTTCACTATCAACCTTCCGGCACTTCACGATGCATGCTCCTATCTGGCATACATCCAAACTCAGAAATGGCTTTTGCATCAGGGTTTGGCAAGGCATTTGAGTAAGAGCTGATAAGCCTACCCACTTTCCCCAGTCGCCTTGACCATCATTACTTGCCAGAGATAACCATATTGATGCAGGCGGTCAACCTTCGACACAGTCAACATATAAGGAAGGATCTACACGCTGTTTATAATTAACAAACAACATCTTCATTACCCTCTCTCACCCAGACTTAGCCCTCCTTGCAGCCATGAGTACTTTTCAGAGACAGTATGTCTCTAAGCTGGTTCCCAGCAACACAAAACTGCTCACCACTGTCATCATTGCAGTTGCGGTTGTCAATTCTGCAGTAAGTCCAGATCTGTATGGATTTCTTAGGTGGCGGTGCTGACCTGGCTTCTCTAAAGACTCTAGGCTATGATTCATCGGTAATGAATGGTCTCCAAATTCTCCCATCCTACACCGAGTACTTTGACTTGACTGTGGCAACAACCGGGCTCAACAATGCTGCGTCTTGGATGGGCGCCATAATTGCAACCCCCATGTTGCAATTCCTGCCCGACAAATTTGGTCGCAAGAACGCCATCGTCGCCTCTGCGGCCGTATGCATGATTGGCATCATCCTTCAAGCCGCCGCTCAAAACATTGCCATGTTTGTTATCGCTCGTCTCATAGTAGGACTAGGCGCTACATTCTCGAGTGGTGCTGCCCCAGCTCTAATCTCAGAACTTATGCCCGCGGTCACTCGTGGACGAATTCTGGGGTTCTTCTTCTCTTGCTTCTACGTTGGTAGTTTGGCCTCGGCTATCATCAACTATGGCAGTCAAAATATCCAATCGACTTGGTCTTGGAGACTACCATCTCTGCTCCAATTGATTCCTAGTATCATGGCACTCTGCCTCTTACCATTCATTCCGGAATCCCCTCGATGGTTGGTAGCGAATGGCCAGCCAGAGCATGCGCTGGAAATCTTGGTTGTTACCCAGGGCAACTCGGATCCGAATTCAGAAATAGCCCAAGCAACCTTTGCCGAAATTCAGAATGCAATTACTGCAGAGAAGACTTTGTTCAAACAGAACCCCTGGATTGAGATCTGGTCCACGGTGCCAAACCGAAAGCGTCTTGCTATCCTGTGTACATTTGGTGTGATGATCAACTCGTTTGGAAACTTTGTTGTCTCGTAAGCGAACCCTCCCATCATGACTTGCCTCCATTCCATATCATGAACACTAACATTGTTATAATAGGTTTTACTTGGGTAAAATCCTCGATCAGGCTGGTATCACCAAGACCAAGACGCAAACGCAAATCAATGTCATTCTCAGTTGTTGGTCCTTTGCAGTCGCACTAGTCGGAAGTTACTCGCTTGACTATATCGGACGTCGTAGACAAGCCCTCGTTTGCATTGCTGGCATGATCGTCTGTCTTTACGTCATCGGAGGCATGATTAAAGGTAAGGAGGTCCCAGGTTCCAAATCGTAATGATGAAGTACACTAACCCTTTCATAGTTTTTGGAACAAGTACCAACACATCCGGAATATATGGCACCATCGCTTTCATCTTCTTCTTCCAGGGCTTCTATGCATTTTCCATCACGCCTCTCACAAGTGTCTACCCCAGTGAAATATCCCAATACAAGCTCCGTATGACAGGGATTGCCATCTTCCGCTTCCTTGACAGCGGTTTCGGGTAAGTCAAGAAATGACCAAATTGAGAACTGCAACTGATTTTGAATAGTTTACTGGCTTCCTTTGCTCTCTCCTATGCCATGGCCGATCTTGGCTGGAAATTTTACATGATCAACGCTTCCTACAACATCATTTTCTTCGTCATCATCTACTTCCTCTGGATCGAAACCAATGGTCTCACTCTCGAGGAGATTGCGCTGAAGTTTGAGGGCGAAATCGCTTTGACCGCTGGAAGAGAGGCTATCAATGCTGATTCGGAATCCTCCGAGACTGAGAGTCAACGATTTGCTACTTTGGGAATGGAGAGTAAAGAGGCTGCAGTGAAGTCTGAGAAGGTTGGTCTTTGAAGGAGATGTATGACAATTTTAGAGGGAATTGAGAGAGTTTGCGGCACATATTGGTCTCGAAGATGTATCAAACTCACATGAATATTATTCTCGTGGATGTATAGAACAGTTACATGATTAAGTTCACAAATTTTCGCTTTTCGTGACGCAGGGGATTTGTGCCCACAATTTGAGGGGACTTGGGCTCATTGGATTCCAAGACGATCCCCACACTGAAATAATTGCCTCTAATGATAATTGTTTTTAGTTACTTGCCGCTCAACTGCTGCCAGCATTCATTCTCAATAGCCCCCTATAAATGGATGCTTTCCCCTCAACCACGCGTTTCCAACTTGAAGAATGCTCCAGGTGGGTTCAATATGGATGTGTGAAGACACCCGCACAAGTTGTCCTCCAAAAATTGCAAATTGTCGATTATTTCTCTTTTACGGTACCCCGTGAGATTCGGGTTGTCTAAGGATTGTTATCTTGTCAAAAATGTAGGTCTAAACGTCATCTTTTCTCAACCCCGAAAGACCGAACAGTCTCATTCCCCTTCCAGTACTCCATCCATCTCCCCTCGCCCTCGAGCACAGTCTTTCCATATCTATTCCCCCATCGTCATACCCGAGACAAAAACCTTCAACAACCAACCTTGTAATTTCCACACAATAGAAAGTCGCAGATCCAGCGACGCCTCTATCGATCTATTTATCTAACCGCTGCCGTCCCCGACAGTAATGAAAGACACACGCGACTCAGTGCATTTATTCAGCTCAACGTGCCGTCCTGCAAGCCTTCGGGACGTTTTTGCGGTCCAGAGGCACATAGATAAGACATGTCTCGGGTCGCCTTGAGAACTGAAGTTCGATGGTACGCTGACGCGCCACAGTCATGTTCGGCACCGAGCAGTAAAGGGGGTGAAGGAGAGGCTCCGAATACTCCCTAGATCTGCATAAAGTTATTGGGAGAGATGAGTAAAGTATTCATGAAATTTATACAGTATATTTTCTAGGTATTCTGGAGCTAATTTACAATCAAACAGGAGTTTCGTCACCCTGCGTTTCTATCTCGGTCTCATTCGTATCGTTCTCAGCCTGATAACTTAGATCAGACTCTTCCACGTTGTCAGTCGTGGTCGGTTCTAATACCTGAACTTCTACTTTGGGCTCTTCGTCAATAGTAACGTCGGCCGCAGTGAGTGCAATGCTCTCCACGCCGTCAGCATGATGCTTTACCAATATCTCACCATAATCAGGATCGCTGCTATGACTGTGCTCCTGTCCCGAGCCAAACCCATTGATTGGCAGGATGAGAACATCTCCAAAGAGAGTAGGTTCTTTCAATCCTTGAATCTCGCTCCATTCCACCTTTCTTCCCAACGTTTTGCCCATATTCTCCATCACGGTATTAGTAAAACCTGCTGATCCTATCACCTCCATAATGTCCCCCTCGCCATCTTCCGATCCTGCAACACCTGTATCTTGGTCTCTCGGTATGTCCTCAAGATAGAGCATGACATCCTCAACAATGGTTTTGAAAATTGGATGCCCGGGTTTCGCCATCCAGGTCCTTTGCGAGAAGCTGACTGGCCGCCTGAACTTCTTGTCGGTGTTGTCGTCGTTCTCGACCCCAATGATGGCATTGATAGTACTCTCGTCTAACCATGAAGGGATCCATTCTTCGATAGGCTTCATACAGCTCGTATCCAAGTCGCTGTAAACGCCTCCGTCTGCAAGCATGATGAGATATCGGACAAAATCTGCCCTGAGAACTGTGACGTTCAAGTCTCGCCAGAAAGAGAGCACCTCTGGTCGGTCTTGAAAACTGTCTTCAACGAAAATCGTGTTCGAGTCATCTGCTTTTGTCAGGATCCAAACACCACAGATGGAGAGGGGGAAATTTTACCTGTCAACAATTCATAATTCCATTTCGAGTTCATCGAAGTCCATGTTTTCGTCTGTTCGGCCCATTCCTCCTTCATTGACTGGCTTCCAGTCTGCCATATTTTCTTCGGAAACGATTCCGGGAAGTTTGATTCTGGACTGGGCTTTGAAGTGATTGCATTGGTGAAACTTGAAGGGATCTTGTGTGCATATGAAGAAAGTGCCTCAGGGCTGTGAGGAATGTAAAAAAGACCAACAAGAAAAATGAGCACCAACGCAAGGATAATTGGCTTTCGACGCATCGAATTGGTAGCATGCGTATACACTGGATCAAGTTTCGATGTCTGGTACGCTCCTATCGCCATCCTGATGATTTGCTCGATGCTCGAAACCAGCAACCAACGTTCAACTGATGTCAAGGTACAGAGTAAATAAAACCCGATATCTGAAGAGCGAAAGGAACCCGCTTATCTCTTCAACCTATCAAAACAAAAAGCAAGCTGATCGACCCAGGCACAACCATCATCATGCATCATCCCAGATCAGCCCAGTCCAGCCCGGCCCAGCCCCTATCTATCGATCCCATTTTGCAAATCTGCAGGAACGGCACATCGCATTTCCCAAAAAGAAAAAAGAAACCCCCCAAATCTCACATTGAAACAGCTATAAAAGTAAATTCATCCCACGTCGAGAGAGAGTGGCCAGGCATGCGAGCAGCCACACGCGACCCTCTGCCCGATCTAGATGCCAATATTAAATAGTGAGCCTCCAACCCGGCTTACTGCATGCATATCCCTTGTCCCTAAGCCCTTCCCTCCCGCAAGTCTCTCGAGCCAATGCAGGCCTGGCATCCAGCTACCGCGATCAGATAACACCCCCGGAACAATAAAATCCGACGAGGGGCCTCCCCTGCCGCCCCCCTTGGTAAAACAGATTAGTGGAATTGGGAGGCGTCCCGAAAACTTGGATCTACTTCCTTCCGAACTTGGGTTTTATTTGTTTTTTCAGCTGCCATCTAATGCTTGTCTGGATGCAAGGCTTAGCGCTCACTAAGTGAGTGGGTGGATTCGATTAAAGCGGCGGGTGCTTTTTCCTTGGACAGATGTTGCGGCATTCAGGGGCTGGGCTCGCTTATGACCTTGGCCTCTGTTGTTTTTCTTGGTGGCGCTATCGGGGCTGAGACCTGCACTTCCTTTTGTGCATCTCCTTCTGGCTTTTGGGTTTGCAGGCTTGAAATAACATGACATGTATGGCTGTGAAAGATGGATCAAGAAATCAGATAGGGGTACTGAATCGCAAACCGAGGCGGTACGAGGAGTCTGGATTTTCTGCGTGCGATAGTTGGATATTTGGAGCGAGAATCAAGTCTTCGGATTGGTGGCCCCACGGATTTGGAATTTATTTCTTGTCATCTTGAGCTATCTTCACAAATCGGTATTTTATTAGTCTCATTATATAACTGCTTTCATTGGTCTCGTGTGCCATCATCGCTTTCTGGTTTTTAAGACAAAGTGGAGTGCTCTCCGCAATGCCTCGCCATGATATCAAAATCCCCAAAATTTTCTGAATCATTCCCGAGTCAGCAGAGTATCCAAGCTTCATGGCGACATTTTAATCTACGAGCAAGCCCCAAAGATAAATTGCCTGACAATCCCAGTGCTGCTCATGGCTTCGACGTAGCGGTGTAGCTGGGACAGCTTTTTCTTTTTGTGGTTTGGTCAACTGGCGTAAACTGTTCCGAGAGCTGGATGAAATACAAATAAATGTAAATTATGTCAATGAAGAGAATTTTATACATATTCGAATGCCTTACACCCTTCACCTGATGTTTTTTGGGCGGCGAACATCAATAGAGAACTACTTTTTGGCACAAGACATCGAAGCATTTGGATACTCGTGCACAACCTGAAATCCCTGATGAGTCTCGGTCGCCATGATTGTTACGAAAACGCTTAAACGTCGATCATATGGGGAGAGTTTTTATTGCGAAAGTTGACCAAAAATAATCACATCCTACACTGGGGACACAAACCAGATCGACGGGCAAAAAGGACATATATTGGTATTGGCATGAGATTAACACAGTCCTATGAAAAATCCCGTCTAAACCCCATAATTCCATCTAAACTCCCCCAATTACCACTCTACAATCCGCCCACATCCACCAATCCAACCACCAAAAGAAGCAAAAGATACAAAAGGAAAGGGCGTGAAAAGTCTCGCAAGTACAAAAATTGTGCGGGATACATTTGCATTGTACAGATCCCCAGCTCGACGCGTTCCATGCGGTTTCTTGACAGAGCATGTGCATGTGAACTGTGCGAATTTACATGCCGAATGGTCGCTTGAGACCGAAGTCACGCTTGACCATGACGTTAGAGAGGTCTTGCTTCTCGGCGCTGCGGAGCATGCCACCTCGGCGGAGCTTGGTGTCACGGGCAGCGTTCTGGGAGATCTCCATGTCGGCTTGGATGTCACGCTTGTAGGCCTCTGGCTCGGGGTCGGATGATGGGTCGGCAGTTGGCTCGACGGTGTAGCTTGTAGCGTCTGAGGAGGTTGAGGTGGGTGTGGGGAGGCTGCACTCGTAGATGTCGAAGAGCTTGCTTTGCATTCGCTTGTAGCCAGTGATGGCGTTGCCTCCGCAGTGTTGAGAAGCGGCGCCTGGGCAGGGCATGTCGCATACACCACCAGCTTCGGAGCAAGAGCTGAGGGAGTGCGAGCAGTAGCATTGACTAGTTTGTTTGTTAGATTGTATTTTATCAGACGTAGATTGTGGAAGGAAACTTACTCTCCATGAAGTCCAGAGTATGGGTATCCAGAGGCAGTGCACTCGCTGGTGCAGAGGTCAACGGTCATGTGACCACTGGTCTCGACAAGAGTGAAATCAGGGAAGCCACTTGGAGATCCGTAGCAGCCGGAGTACTCGCAAGATCCAGTGGGATAGCTGGCTGGGGCCGAGGTGGTAGCGTAGGTGGAGGTCTGCAGAGTGCTGTATGCGCTGGTCACTGGGTAGCTCTGGGTGTAGCTTGCAGAGACGGTGGCTGGTGCAGTTGGGTATCCAGCTGCGGCTTTGGTTCTACGATTCTGTTAGTTTTGAATACAGCGAGGACATTCCTTTGAGCACTCACGTTCCGCTGACCACGGTTGCTGGGCAAGATGTGGAGGTGAAAGTCACGGTCACAGACTTAGTGCATCCGATGTGAACAGGTGCGTTGGTGACGGTGGTGGTGTAGTAAACAGTGGTGGTTACTGCAGTTGAGTAAGCTGGGTCTGTGGGCGTGATTGTGGCAACGATAGGGATCGTTTGGACACCATTCTTAGTGCAGTAGATGGAGGTTGAGACGGGCAACTTAGACGAGGAGGAAGATGCAGTTGGAGCTGGCGTTCCGCTGTAAGTGATTGTCAAGGTCTTGGTGATGTGGATGGTTTGGGCCTCGGAAACCGACGTGACGATTGAGTAGGTCTTGGTCACTGGCTTGGTGAAGTCAGGTCCAGCTGGGGTGCAGGTTGTCGTCACTGGGATGGTGTACTTTCCAGCTGATGGCAAGTATGTCGAAGTTGAGCAGACAGTGGAGCTGACAGAGGTTGGTATCGTAGGCTTGGCGGAAACCCAGGTCTCTGGGTAAGTCGTGCAGCTCTTGTCCATGCACTTAGAGACAGTGACGACTTGGGACTTGGCTCCGTACTTGTCCTCGGCGCACGTGGTGCAGAGACCGCTTCCAGCATATCCTGGGATTGCCAAAGGACCCAACTCGTTGAATGGGCAGGTAACATCGACGATCATGGTGGTCGACTTGGTACTGGCGTTGGTGTATCCGTATCCTGTTCCGTTGTACGAAGGTGCGGTTGTTGGGTATGGAATCTCCGAAGTCAGAACAGTGGAGGTGTATGACAACTCGACCTTCTGATCAATCTTGGTGACTGTTGTGCTGGAACCTCCTGCACAAGTGATGACGGTAGAGACCCACGGGTAAGTGGTGCAAGTTGGCTCAACCTTGTACAGTTCGGTGCCATATGACGTTACAGTCGATGTGTGGGGTGTGCATGACGAGACCGTTTGATATTGAGAAGTAACTGTGATAGCCGGAGGGGCACAGCTCGAGGGACATGAAGGGCATGGATAGACCGTAGTAAGAGGTTTCTCTGCAGAGGCCAAGGTGGCAACTCCAGAGACCAGCCAAAAGGCTTGGTTGACAATGCTTGAAGATCTCATCGTGACGTCGGGAATTCTGGACGGGGAAAATTAATTTAAAAAACGAACGTAGGGGGCACAAAAAGAGTGTAAGTTGTCAAATAGACAGCATTAAGGGTATGATCTGAAAAGAGTGTGAGATGTCAAGAAGACAAGAACTTGAGATGAAGAGGAAAGAGGAAAGAATTGCTTCCAGGTCGATAGTTATTATGTTGTTGAAGAGATTCTGGTGGCGTTCCTAAGCTGTGATGTGAGAGGCTGCATCGTTCAGTGAAATTTGACTGTTTGTACCCGGTCCGAAATGGGAGTAGGTTGTCGGGAGGATTCCTGGGCAAGATGTGCTGACCGGTACAAATGCAGAAATTAGTCACTGGACCAACCCGCCCGAACGAAAGGGCAGTGCTCATGGGCGCTAATATCAGATAGGGGGCATGCAGATCAAGACTGGAATAATCATGCTAAACGTTATTTGGACCGATGTGGGACGAAAAGAAAGTAGCCTTGTGGTTTGAATTGCAGCCAGTGGGGGCTACGAAAGCTGTAAGTGCTTCCTGATTGGCACGCTGACTTCTACTTTCAATAAGTTCCATTCTTTTCAACCACCTGCTTTCAATAACTCGTAGAAATATCAGTCAAAGTATCAGAACATCAACATACTGCCATGTTGCTGTGTGGTAATACTTTGAAGTGATGATGGCGCTTGGCTTGTTGACACCCAAGGAGGCCCCTCGAGAGTCTGTGCCAGAGGCTGAGAGAAGGCTGGCAAGGCGTCAGAACCCGTTCAAAAGTCTCACCAAAATCCCACTTGGTAACACAAAAGCAAGCACAATTTGGCAGACTCCAGCCACCTGTGCCCAAAGTGATGCCTTGGCAGGGCTCCCAGGCGGCAGAACAAAACATTACAAAAGGATCTAAGATTAGGCTCAGGCTCCCAGCATGATCAAGCAGAAGATATGAAGATATGAGCCACTCACCGAGTAGCTGTCGGGTTTCCCGCAATTCTGAGTTTATGGTTAAGGAGGGGTGGACACATGGTGGATTTCCACATTGGGGAGGGCTGCTTATGATTCTGACAGCTAAGCTTCGGGAGGAACCATGCGATTAATGCAGGAACCGTTCCGTTGACAAGCCATGCCTGTCGGGTAGTTCCATCCTTTGCAAAACCATGAAGTTAGAGGCGTTGGGGCTGACTGAGGGCTGAGACTTGGCCCTGTGAAGAAATGCGGACTCGCAGAGGTGCATCAATTGAGTGTTATGACTATTGTGCATGTTGTGATGAAGTCTGACCAAGGTTGGGTTGTGAAGCGACGCGCTAGATCGTCCACTAGCGCGAGGATCCTTTGACCGCACAGGCTTTTCCCTCTCAGCGGCATCGGACCCTGGGTTCTTGGGATACAGGCCCTGTTGGGCTCGTCCAGGCCTTGAGCATCCCCTGCCTCGCCCCTGAAGTGCACCGCAAGTAGCGCGCAATGCCGCTTTTGTACTCTGGCACCCTCGCTACTGTGAGACATACAGGGACGACGGAAAACATCCCCGGGACGCCGCCGGGATATGATTTGCTGTCACTCCCACCTGGTCGATTTCTACTCGTGCAACCTGGATATAGCTTCACTCGAGCCGCGCTGCAACAGAAATCAAGCGTTTCGCATCTTTCAACAGGGACAGGTCCTTCAGGCGGAATGAAATGAAGAGGGAGCAACTTCGTCCCGTGTCTCCTCCCTCCCCTCGGAAATCTTTGGAGGATCTCCTACAAATGTTCAGCTGGTGGCGTTCCTTCTCCTATTCTTCCTTACCAGGAGTCGTGTGATAGATTTCCTTTTTCGGTAGTTGAGAATTGCATTGACGCCTTCTTTTTCCCTCTCCTTTTCAACAGGCTCTCCCTTATCCCCTGCATAAGGCACTATCAGTCAGTTCATTGCCAATGATGCGTGCTCCATACCCCACCTCGGCGTAGCTTTTTTCACGATGTTAAATCTACGATGATTGCAACCTTTATGTCTCATCATCTTTGAAAGAATTTCCACTTCATGTTTCCTTCTCTTCTCAGTGCTTAATTTGTTCTCTCGCCAGAAATGTACAAAGGGCCATCCAAATTGCCTCAATGGCAAAAGACTTCTTCAACTATGACTCTCGGACGAAGCCCTTTCAGTCGGTACCGGATCCTAATAATTTTAGCTTTGTGTCTCCTTGTATGGCATCGATATCAGAGGCCAGCGCCGGTCGCGGTGGATGAAAGAAGCCTAGACGAAAGGATTGCAGTGACATACCCAGAAGAAAGGGAGAGGCTTGTCTCCCGGCCTCACATCGACGATGTGGCGGACGAACCAGAAGTCGTCGATTTGACACTTCCTGCTTCCAACGAAGAACACGAGGCTGCGGATTCAGAGCCTATCCTTCCCAAAGATCCCCAGGATGACGAACATCAATCTCCAAAAGAGGCTCCCATTGAGGCTCCGAATTCTGCAACTGAGCCGCAAGTAGAGAAGGTGCCCTTGGGGATGAGCGCAGAGAAGGAAATGAGGAATGAGGAGCCAGAAGATGACGAAGCAGCTGAGAAGCCGTCAGGTTCAAAGCCAAAAGAAGGTGCCAACAAACACAACCCACCCTTACTGGTGATGGAAGCATCCCAAAAATTGATCGATCAGCATCGCTTGCCTGCAGTGAAGGCTGATTCGGAGGATGAAACGGTCCGGTCATGGTCAGAGGATCCTGGGGCTCAGAGACGGTTCCCTGCTTATTTTGAGTACGCGGCTCTTGGTGAAAAGGCGGAGGCACTGCCGGATATCATTCATCATCCATTCGAGGACTCTGTCGATGATGTTACTTTGGGGGGCTGGGAAGACCTGTGGTTCTCGGAGGGGTTGCTAAATATCTCAAAACATGGTTTGATCAACGAGACAAAGATCGATTTTATCTACACCTGTAAGTCTCAACCAACACTCTTGACCCAAGAATGTCACTGACTGAAGTCTGCAGGGGTCAATGGCTCAGACACCGAATTCCAGGAGACAATCTACCCATACGAGGTGAACTCAACACTCAACGACGAAGAAGGTAAATGGCTGGAGTCCCATCGCGTCAACCGATACCGAGATTGGGACGAACTACGCTACTCCATCCGAAGTGTCGAGAAGTACGCCTCGAGCTTCAGAAATAAGATCCAGCTTCTTGTCAACTCCGTCGCCAATCCCCTCGAAGCACAAACGGCCACAGTCGAAGATCCCGCAGAGATCGTGGGTAAACAAAGACCATTATGGATGAAGAATGACGATGAGACGAACGAAGTCGTACAGATCCTAGCGCAAGAAGATTTCTTCAATGACGCTGAAAAGGGCTGTCTCCCAACCTTCAACTCCTTGACGATTGAGAACCAGATATTCAATACAAAATCCGAGACAGATCGAGTAAGTCCCCTAATTTCCGTATGTGCTTACCCACGATCTAATAAAAATATAGATATTCGCTCTGTCGGATGACATGCTTCTTGGCAAACCTCACGCAGCATCAGATATCTACTCACCCCTCTTCGGGCCAATGATGGGTTTCAAATCCAACTCCTACAACACCGCCAACCCACCCACCGACCTCGATGCTCGCCGTTTCGGCGAGAAACCCTTCCTGATCTACACCTCATGGCTTTTGAACCGACGTTTCGGCGAGCGAAAACGCAAAGGACAAATTCATTTCGGCCATTCGATATCGAGATCCGTGACCAAAGAAGCAATCAACTCATTCCCAAGACCAGCATTACAGAGCGCATGCCAGAGATTCAGAGGCGAGACTGGTTTCCAGCTGTACTCATGGTACGTGACCTTCCACTACACGATCGAGCGACACCGCGAGGCGCTGCTGTGGAGTTACATCATGCTCCGCAGCGACGTGGACGAGAACGGCAACTTGGGCTGGAGCGAGCGCCAGACCATCATGGACGATCTCGAGCAGGGAATGACGAACGAAGACCAGCCGCTGTTCCGCAAACGTATGTTCTACAACATGAACGAAGCGCTCGAGGAAGCTGGTCTCGAGCCCCCGAAAGTCAATATCGACGTGCAGTGGACGTCTCTGGACGGCCCGGCAGCTATCAAGGATATCGAGTGTTTCGAATTCAATGTCAATGAGTGTCTTGCTCCAGGCTTCTCGTCGCCGGCTTCGGATGAGAAGCATACGAATCATGTGTTTAGCACCGCGTCGATCTTTGATAGGGTTGCGAGACAGCATCCTAAATGCGGGGATTGTTTGTTGAAGTTGATCCTTAACCGGGTGGAGAGCGGCCTCTCGCCTCTGCTGCCCAATCCTGTGACTCAGTCCTCGATGAGGGAGGTTGTTATCAAGGCGTTGTGGAAATATCAGTACGTGATCGTTGAGCCGGATGCGTTTTTCGTGATGATCACGGATGCGGAACAGGTCGATAATGTCTTGTTCAAGAGGTTGATCAAGAAGAGAGGGAAAGTCGGACAGCTGTGCTTGAATGATGATGTGAGTACCGAGGAGGAAGGTGCGGTTGCCGATGTGAGGAAAGTGATGATGAGGTTACTAGAGGAGATGGTCCCCGAACCAAGCAAGTTTGAGATATGAGTTTCTTTTGTTAGAGTTGGATATACCTTGGGTGACATTTCCCTGTGATAGAATTTGGGTTATTATTCGGGATGTAAATAGTTGGAAAGAGTGTTTTTAGAATTTAGTTAGACAAATCATGGGGGTAGAGGGAACACTATATCGTACACTAGAGAGCTCCTCGAGAGTTAGATAGAATCACTTCGAATATCATTGGTACCTCCTCATATGCAGTGAGCTTTACCAATGGCATCTGCGAGAGCGTGTAGTCTACATATGATGAGAAAGATAAGGAACGACGGCATCTCAAGGTAAAAGTGGGAAGTGTATCGTGGTAGTTCAAAATCCTCGCCATCATTCATTCTAGAATTTGTCCGTCATAACTCCATTAATCATGCATGAACCAACTCCAATTCGCTCGAATTCATTCTGTGTTTCTCATCCCGTAACAAAGGAACCGAAGGTACATCCTCCATAGCAATCTGCCCACTCGCACGTGTCGGCCAAGCATTTTTCAACCCCTCCCAGCACCGAAACTCGACTTTCGTCTGATCGAAATCGCCAAAGTCATAAGATGCTCCAATGGATGCCTCCAAACTAGGGTAAAATCTTGAAGTAAGAGCAAACCTGTCGTTGGCGAAGACCTCCACGATAGAATTGTCAACAAATATCTGAATCTTTAGATCCTCGCCAGGAAGAAGGTGGAATTTGCCGGTATCAGGGCTGTTCTCGCCGAGATTCTCAAGAGAGGATCGGCTCCGGTGAACAGTGATTTGCTTGTTTCCGATGTCGAATATGATCTTCGTGACTTCAGCCGAACTGGGCGATTCACGAACGTTGAAGGTAAATCTCTCGCTTCCGGAAAGTTGGCTGAATGTGGCCCCGATCTCGTAGTTGGTAGAGCGGAGGGTTTGTAGACTCTCAAGTGACAGACTTGGAGCCCGGTGCCGAAGGTTGACAACTTGCGGTGCAAGTCGCATCCCAAGGGAGGTCATTGTCTTTGAACTTTCATCGATATTCCAACGGTCCATATCTCCCTCAACATGTGAGATCGGCACCGAAATCTCATACAACTCCTTGGGATGCGTCAAGCACCCGGCCCACCCCTGCTTCTCAACAACCTGGCGATTAGCACCCTCATTCGCCCATCCTAGCTGAAGAGTACGTCCCTCTGCATCTCGGAAAATGTGAGCCGCATAAGCAATACCGTTATCCAGGAGGCCATGATTCGTGATCTTGAATCTTGGTTGCCCATTCTCAAGACTCAAAGTGCCTGAAAGCCAAAGCAGAGTATGGCCGTCATGTTTCTTACTACTCTTGTCCTCTTCAACGCCTATTATGATGTAGTGTCTGCGTCCAATAGTGAAGAAACTAGCACATTCAAAATTCATGCCGACATTCGACCCACTCGTAGTGGTGATCTTTGCATTCGCTTCCATTTCTAGGAGAGTTCCGGTGGGTTGCCAATCCAGGAGATTGTTGGATTGGTAGAGCAGAAGTAGGGGACCGCGGCCTTTCTCCCCAGATGCAATCAACATATATTCAGTCGACGAATCCACTCCCAATAATGTCGACATTGGCTCCCACTTCGACACAAATGGATCCCGCCATCCTGTCGTCCTTTCTTGTTTCGGTGGTATCGTCATCAAAGGATTGCTTTCGTATCGTTGCCATGAGTTTCCAAAATCTGTCGAGAAAGCCACGGACTGTGATTCACATCCTTTCAGGTAGGGCAATGACCAATGTATTGGTACGGCTGAAACGCTGGTATAGAACAGAAACAAAACTCTTCTCCCATCTATTATCCTCGACACAATAGAGCCAGAGAACACTCCAAGACGGTCATAAGTGGATCCATTCGTCAAAGCTGGCGAGCAGTCTTCCCACGTGACTAAATCTTTACTTCTTGCCATTCCCCAGGCAGAGTTGCCGCCTTGTGTGGTTCCTGGGTTCCATTGGTAGCAAATTCTATACTCTTGTGTTTCTGGGATGTAAACGGCACCACAAGGATCGTTCGACCACGAATGAGGGGGGATGAAGTGTGATGTTGGACGAAAACGGTTGAAAGCCATGGTGCCTGCAAGCAGTTGACCCAAGGCAGATGAAAGAGCGAGAATACACCCAGAGATAGGTAGATTGTTGAACCGCAAGCGTTGGATATGGTTGACTGTTTTGTCGTCCGCGTGGGTGAAGGAGCGGTCAATGACTTCTCTCAAACACCAGGACCAAAAATTAGGATTGAAAGATGTTAACTTGGAAAAGAGGAATCTCCACGAAGAGGACAACAAAGATAATACTTATTTTCCCCATACTAAGGTACGTACATACACTGCCCAGGAGCTGGAGCAGAGTTGTGCTACCCTCGGCTGAATTCCGATGATTACCCAACCAATCACAATTATCCCACAAGTACATAAGCCCTGGGTCTCATGACTCAAATGTCGGGGCAGACTGCTCCTATCTCACATCTATTAGAGGCGGGATTCGAGAGGCGGCTTTGGTCAAGACGAGAATTTCAGCGTGGAAGGGCAATCCCGCTGGACGTGGCTTTGGAACTGCTCGAGGCGTTGTTGAAGGGGTGTTGGCGTGGGGCGATCGACCGCCACAAATTCATCCAATTGGTGGCTCGGCTGTTTTGTTTTGGGTCTACCGCAATCTAGATGTGGGGTGTGGAAGGGGATAAGTCCTTGGCCGTGGGTTTTCCGCCCTCACCAGCTTTTGATTGACATTGACATCGTGATGATATGACAGGATATGAAAGAAGTGTGTTCGGCTGCTCATCGGGTTGTGGTGAAGAAGGGACTTCTTTGGCAGCAAACGGTACATGAAGTCTCGTGCCTTGATTCTATAAGCGCATTCGGGAATCGGGACGCATTTCCGCTCAAACCCAATTGCCAAACTTCTTGAATGCCAATCATGCATTAACAAAGCTCACCACTTGGGTGTATTAAACTCCAAATGCTCCAATTTCCCGGCCGTTACTCATATCAAACAACCCTTCAATCGACATCCGGCGGGACCGGTGGCCAGAAAGCCTCCCATCCAGGCGTAGGCATAGAAAATGCAAGACTTTGGTCCCCCATCATCATGCCTGGATCTTGTTCCGGGGTTTCGTATATTCCTGCATCTAGTTGATCCTGGGTAGGAAAGTTGCCTTCGGTCATTGTCTCATCAAAACCGGAATAATGCACATTATCCTCCTCAGGTAGCGTGTTCTCGTCATCGTCAAAGACTTCCTCGATCCGATCAGATGCTTCGCTGTCAGATAGGCTTCCTCGGAGTCGCAGTTTCAGAAATCCATCGGCTTTCAATGTCAACATCCTCAAATACTTGTCACCACCTGGCGTAGTTCCCAACAGCCTCACCATCTCTAACAGATAATCCTTCGGGCCAATCTCCAATGCAGAGCTGTTGATAGCGTCCGGGTTCAACAGCAGCACATCCGACAGACTGCAGCCAATATCAAAAACCTTCTCAAGGAGCCCAACACCATTGGCTTCGAAAGCCTTTACGGGAAGTGAACTTGCAACTTGTACCACGTCTCGAGCGATGGAAATTGGATACTGGAACGACATGCTCTCATCTGACGATTGACTCGACAGAAAACCCTTGCCGACACAAAGTTGCCACACCAGTGTTCTCACCCACTGTTGGCTGACGCGAAGATCCGCTTGCTGAATATCGGTTCTCTCGGAGCTATCGGGGATAGTAGTCTTCAGAAGTTCCTGCAGTTGAATTAAAGCTTGAGCTGAAGAGTCGCTGCCTGACGAGTTCCACAAGTTCATAAAAGATTCGTCAAAATGCTGGAAGAGAGACACCAGATCGAGAAATCCAGATAGAATAGTAGCTTCAGGTCCGGGATCAACAGTAGGTAGGTCAATTGTTGGTTGTAAAGTGAGGGGTCGATGACGCTGTAATGCATATCCTCTCTCGGTGATGAAAAGTAGCCAGAATGTCCTCCTGCAATACTTGGAATACTCGGCGTCTAAATCGCGGTACGTGATTTCTTCGTGGAGTCGCAAAAGTTGAAGACAGGTCATCGATTCCCTGATGTAGAACCAAGCCGAATTGTCCTTTCCCAGACAAAACATTGTCGCATACAGAAAGAATGAAGTTTGGATAGTCGCTAGGGATGGCTTTTCGATATGGTCGCAGAACCCTCTTGCTCGGACCGCCTCGTTGATCAGATCCTGTGAACTTGGCCATGGCGATCCTAGTTCCGGAGCATCGATAATCTCTGGCTGGTATACAATAAGTGCACACATAGCTGCAATCAGACCATATTGCTCCGGCATCTCATGTAAATGAGGCAAAGTGGCATAGGTAGTATTCAGGTCCAAAACGGGCATGATTGGATACTTGTGAGTGAAAAAGGCATCCAGGCATGTTTTGACCAAATCAGCTGATAGGAGAGGAGAAGCCCTGAAACCCGACACACTGTCGTCCGCAGAGCTGGAAGAGGCGATAGAAGGCCCTGTGTCCGGAGGAGGGCCAATTAGACTCGGATTGAGGAAATTGAAGGGCGAGAACTCATTTGCATCCGTATTTGTCAGTGAGCCCACAGGCGTGTGAATCGGATGCCGCAGCGGGGGAGGAGCAGTTGGTGGTTTGTTCTGCTCAAAGATTTGCGGTCTTTGTATCGATGTAGGCTTCACATCTTTAGCAATCCGTCGGCCCTTGGGACCCTTCTTCTTAGGCACAGCCAGATAGGTGCATGGCAACTCCGTGATCTGGCAGTTCTTGCACGGCGTTTCCCCATCACAGCGAATCTTCCGAGCATGGCAGCAATCGCATGCCTGCCTTATTTTCTGGGCTTTCTTCGATCCAGAGATATGCTCTGATGGCATTGCGCTCCATTAGACGATTGATGGGATCACTGATAGGGCTGATAGGGGGATGTCGTTGATGATGAAGATCGGATGAGATTCCGTGAGCCTAGAGCTAACTTTTTAGTGGCGCCGAGCTGCCAGGTGGGATTTGCCCGTGACTCGTGACAAATGGGAGCCAAGGCTGCATTTTGCATGATTCTGGAAGCGAAATGAGGCATTTTAGATGAATGCTATTTGAGCGTACTATCGGCTGACACTTGTGAAATGGCAATAATTGATTGCGACGGGCTTTGATGTGGCTGGGCCAGGTCACGTGGCATGTGATTTCGGGCAACCATCCTCCCCATCTGTCTTCCGTTCAGGAAGCAGCTCTATTCCGACCAAAGGAACTAACAATAGGCTTTTTGCCGGAACTACCTACTTATTTAGTCCGCAGAGACTCTTTATGTGCCGATAAGAAACAGTATCGCTCACGCCTCACGCTTTCCCGGAAGGTTCGAATGAACCACAAATACATTCCAACCACTACAAGAATCAAACGACTGGTTCGGAATTTGAGGTGATATATTGGTTCTTCTATCACAGACCGCTTCGGCAAGAGTTCACAATGGAAAGATTCTGTCTCCCAGACTGCCTACCTACCTGTGGCAGCTAACCTGAGGATACCTTAACACTGAATCTACCCAAATTGAAGCCGTTAATACTGTTTAGGGCATCTAGTTCCTACAGTTCCTACAAAATTACCGCATGCGTCTCGCTATCCATTGGCACTTCTTGTATTCATCGCGAGCTACGTTGATGCGAAGGCAGTCACATCGTACAAGAGCGACAACAAAATAGGCGAGAACGGCGCCTTAAGCGAATACAGTTCGATGTTTGGGACATCAAGAAACCAACCGTCAGAAAGGAGCTGATGATTCCGAGTTTAACAGAGAACAGATGAGCTATCTTGGGGATTATTGAGGAGGAGGCGAAATTGTTCTTGAAGGGATTATTCTCTTGGCTTCTGGGATACGACTCGGGGGTTTCGATAGAATTGTGCAGCCAGCGCCCTTTTCAGCAAGAGATCGAAAGCATTGACTGTAGCATTTATCACGATATCACAGGCAGACAGAGACTCTTCGGTGCATTCGCGGGAGTAATGCCTTCCAGCAGATAGCAGCCGCATCACAATGAAGTCGTACCGGGTACCAATACAACAAAACGCTGAACCAAAAAGCACGCAGATCCTGAGACTTAAATAAGCTACTTTTCATATCCCTCCGAGTCATATTCACCACAACATTTCCACCCTCACAACGGCACACCACTATCCTCCACCCTCAACTTCGGCAACAACCCCAAGATCGCCAGCTCCTGCAACGTCCTAAACACACTCTCATTCGTATCCACAACTCCCAACCAGCCCATCTTCCTCCCCTTCGTCTCACTCAAACACAACCGTCCCACCGCCCAAAGCGCCGCATCGAGAAACGGAAACATCTCACTCGGATCCACGAATGGATCGTGCGAGTTGTCTAGTTTATGCGTGTGCACGATTTCTGACCATGCTTTTTGGACGGAGGGTTGGCTGGCCCAGGCTGTTACGGAGAATGAGCTGCGGTAGGTTGTTGGCGGACCCCATCTTGATATAATTAGTACGAATCTTGAGCGGCTATTTCTATGTTCTTATATTCTGGATTTGAGGGAGGGGGTAGGCGAGGGGGTATCTTACCCACGAGGAGGAGGATCATGCGGCATAGTCATACTCTGGTATTTCCTTTCATCCAACTCCGGTTTCCCAGCAGTAGTCCCATACCATCTCGCCAACATCGGCCAGAGTCTCCCCCACGAGAAAGGCGTCCCGTCAATAGCGTTGAAAGCTTGATCTCTCATGCCCTCATCCAGCACTGCATGCTCGCTCTGATATCCAGTCAGGTAGGCGGAAGAATGCGTATATGCTGTCTCCCAAGCTGCGAGATCGCCTGGAAAGGCGAGGGGTTGTTTCATATGTGCTATAACTGCGGCGTAGAGACCAAGACCGTAGAAGATGTTCATCTGGGCATTGTTTGTGGCACCGATGACCCTGCAGTACGTTAAGTCAAGTCATGTAAATTACTAAACTTCTTTCTGCAACTTTACTTCACTCCCCTTCATATAATCTTAAATTGAACACAGGAACGAACTCACCAAGCAGGCCTAATAACATTCCACCCCACTCCCTCACTCTTGCAATACTCCCACAACATGTCTTCCTGCGGATAATAAAAATTCGGCTCCAGGGTCACGCGGGGATCACTTTCAATAGCGGGATTCAGTCCAGCTCCGAGATGTACGCCGTAATTCTTTGCCCCTGTTTGGAGTAAAAAACGTTTTGGCTTGAGACCTGCGAGGGGAAGTGCGCCAAGGAAGTTCTTCAAGAGTGCGGAGTTGACTTCGACGAGCTTTTCGGCGTTTGACCATACTGCTGAACCTGGATCTGGAGCTGTTTTTATCGTTAACTATCTCTAGCTCTAGCTTTAACTTTAGATTTAGATCTGGATAAGGTGAGGTAGGGGATTGGGCAATCATACGAGGTTGTAAATACGAATAAAAGAAAACTGCATCGACTTCCGCTATCTTCCCCTTGATAGCTTTTGCGATCTCGTCAGCACTTGTGAGGAAATCACACGCAACGTGCTCCACTCGCTCTTTACCGCTGCCCAGTAGATCCACGAGCCGAGGTGGAGGAGGTCGACGTGAGAGAGCGTAGATCTTGCTCCATCGCCCTGGAGCTCCGGCTAGAACGCGGAGAGTATGGAAACCTGAGATTCCATTTGCACCGGTGATTATGGCTACTTGGGGGGTTGAGGAGTCGTAGGTAGGGAGACCGTGAAAGATGCCTTCGGAGTGGACTGTTCGGTTGATGAGTTTGGTGGACATTTTGATGGGTCAAGTATTGGGAGTATGATGTAATTATGATAAATATATATATTATTTAATGATAGAAATGATTATTTGAAGTTTAAAATGCAATTGATCACTTGTGGGGTATATATGATGTAAGTATTGTTGCAACTAGGAACAACCTAAGAATTTACCCCGCTTCACCCCGCAGTCACACCAGCTTGAGCGACAACTCAAATGCCAACTATCAGGATATCTCCGACTATCCGACCGCTGGATTACTGTATAACTACTTGCCAATAGTAGTATTGTAAGTTGGAGTCAAACCGGAGTTAATGAGTGGTGACATATTGTCTCACTCAAGATCAATGTTGCCAAGCATCCTCCGATTTGATTTGGCTCACATGTTGACTCATAAGCCCGAATATTCCGATAGAAGATACACCACAGTGGGAGGCAAAGTTCTAAAATACGAAGAATTGCTACTTCTAGACAGCGTATGTAATTCTAAATACCCAACAGTGCTGACCTGCAGAGATGAGTGCAGCCGGCACCGTCACAGCAACACCCTCGTCTGAGGACGTCCAAGCAAGACTTGTTCCATTCCCCGCCCCAATCATGGTTATGATATCTCCAGGTAAGATTGGGAGGGATGCATTGACCACAAACGTCTCAGACGGCTCCGTCAAGGACAGAATATAGAAAGCCTCCTCAGTCTGGGTGAAGCGTAAGTCACCAGTCTCGGCTGTGACAAAACTACATGAAAGTTAGTTAATTCGGATTCAAAGAAGTGACACAGATACGTACTAGTAGGTCGTATTGAAAATAGCTTGAGCATTCGCCTTAATCCAGATTCCAGCTTCAAGCAAGTGAGCAACTTCTGTCGCGTCGATCGTTCCATCGGCTTTAGGTCCGAAATCTAGTAGTAAGTTGCCGTTCTTGCTGACCATATCAACAAGAGAGTAGATTAGAGTCGAAGCATTCATGTACAAAGATGATGGTGTTGCACGATTGTAGCCGTAGCTGTATGGATCCATGCCTTGATTGCTCTCCCATTTCCTTTCCGAAACAGACGAGAAAGTTGTGTATTCGGGTGTGTCAAAGTCGGCTCCGGCAACAATACCGCATCTGTTGTTCATGGTGACCTGTCGTCCTTGAGACTCTGCGTGATTGAACCACTTGGCGGCGAAATCTGCAGTTCCGTTCGACGCACCGCAGCTACATGACCGGTTAGGGGACAATTCCTCTTGGAGGGGAGCTGGATAACATACTCGCACCACATTATGTCAGTCTCGTAGTCGTATGCTAGAATTTCCATCTGAGGTACCATCAAATCAGCGATGAAATCATCTTTGGGAAGAGCTCCAGTGTATGGCTCATCCACGCCGGTGTATGGGTTCCTGGCTAGGATACCAGGCCATGATGTGCTGGCAGGATCTGTAGTCTGTGAGAACCCATAAGGTCCATACAGAGGATTGAACTAGATAGTCAGCTCAGATTCGACGCTCACGGAGACTATACTAACCCATTCTGGCAAACTAAAGTATGTTCCACGCCTCAATTGGGGTTGATACGTCTTTGCAGCATCAAATAGTTCCCCAAGTATATCCCGCTTCGGGCCGTAATGCATCGAATCCCGATGTGTCGTCTCTTTTGCGTCGAACATAGCGAATCCATCATGGTGCTTTGTCGTGAGGACAAAATATTGAGCTCCTGCATCGGCTATCAGGTCAACCCAGGACTTTGCATCCCAGTTCTCTGCGGTGAAATTTGAAAACAAGTCGTCGTATACAACTTTAGGTCCGTAAGTATTCAGGTGATAATTGTACACGTTGGCCTTGTCAGCATTCCGATGATGTCCGTACCACCAGTACCATTCCGCATAGATCTCAACTGGCGTGGAATTGCCCTGAAATTGTAAGCATTTATCAGAGCTATAATCGGAGAGGGAAAATCTACCCATCCAGGCACACAATATGGGCCCCAGTCTGTACAATTAGCCAAAGAAGCCCAACGCTAAACGGAACGCTTACGAATGAATATGCCATACTTCGCATCATTGAACCACTCTGGACTTTCGTGTGTCGACAGACTTGATAGTTCTGACGTGTATTTCTCCAGTCCAAATTTGACATTCTCAATGGCATAGGTCGCATTGAGTGAGCCTGACAAATGGACAGTCGCTGTAACATTTCCACATCCAATAACCCCAACATTAAGTTTCTTCTGGTCTCCAGGTCTCAGTCTCTTGATATATCCCGGTTCGGTGGTCTCGATTCCTGGAGCAGAAATTGTGACTTCTACGCCGGAGCCAGAGATCCAATCAGGACCAGCGTTGTTGATGACAACTTCCACCGTCTGCACCCTGTCGGCATCGTGCTTCTGAGTTGGTCGTAGAAATTGGACTTGAACACCAGTCTGCTGCAGCAATGATAGAGAGAAAAGATGGATTCTCGAAGTATCATTGGAAGTATCATTGGAAGTATCTGGCAAAGTAATAGAAGCCAAGCTCTTGGAAGGGTCCACAGGTCCGATGTACTCGAAAATATGAGATGTGTTCCAATTGGTGGTGTTGGTCGTGAAGTAGGATGGCATCACAATCTCCCCTTTCAGGATTGATAAGAATGAAGAGAACGGATTTGTTCGGACTTCAGTGAGTGCGCTTGTCCCGTCGGTGTATTCCAGGGTCATGTTTCCGG
This sequence comes from Cadophora sp. M221, assembly GCA_017366145.1. Taxonomy (NCBI): domain Eukaryota; kingdom Fungi; phylum Ascomycota; class Leotiomycetes; order Helotiales; family Ploettnerulaceae; genus Cadophora; species Cadophora sp. M221. Next base: position 60,913 of record JAFJYG010000002.1, on the reverse strand, counting down.
ATGCTCCAACAGATTCCGAAGCCACGAGCATGTGCAGGCTGAAATATGAATCCTCGGGAATTTGAATCTCTTGTCCTGACATGACCAAATTATCACTTTGGTTGGCGACTTGATATCCTAGAAATGCATATGAGATGTTTGTCTTGCTTGAAGTGTAACCCCCTCCCCCTGGCACATTGGAAGCGGGGTACGAGTTTCCCAATTGATCGAAAGTCGCCTCGCCAGCCACGAGTCCAAAGGCTTTATTGTTGAAGTAGGCATTGAGAGGAACTTGGACTATTTGCTTTACAAATGTTTAGCACCAAGTCTTAAGTTTGTTGGTTGTTGGCTTACTTCTATTGATGTTCCATTGTCCCACCTGCGACTTGGTGCAGCTGTCACCACTGTAGCCAGTCCAGCTATAGCAAGAAGCTTCATCTTGATAGATAGTGAACTTCAAGGAATCTGCATCGCGCTATTGGAGTTCTATCCCCTCATATATGAAATCCCCCCTCCCCCCATCTCTGGATGCGAGATGTTATATCATAACAACTTCAAGAACTAGTTCGTCTGATGGCAAAATAGCTAGCTCCATGAACCGCATCCTGGCTTATCTAGGTCCGCCGCGTCGCAAGGACTAGTTTCTGCAAGTGGGAAAGTAGTAGTAACGTTAGATGCACGGTAGCATTGGTCCGAATGCTTCCAGCACAGTGTAAGGTTCGAAAGGTGGAGGGGTTATCTTGTAATCTAGGTGGGGTTTGTTGCTGAAGCATTTGATGATGGCACTGTGCCAAACTTGACATGGATGCCCGCCATACCGATATGCGGAGGCAGGGAATATGATCTGGGAGCTGTTGATGTTGACATATCATACGGTAAACTGCCAAGTCCCCAATGACACCCATCCCGTCCACTGCCGTCCACAGCCCCTGTCTGTCCTCAGCTCCCTGAAGCTTGTTCCTGCATCTCAAACTCATCCCACTCATGAACAACAACAACCCAGAACCTCTCACGGATAAACATGGATACGATACTGCCCCTCTCCTACCGGTAGAATTCGAGTGCTCGAGGAAACTCGGGTCTCGCTTTACAACAATAGCAGAGCTTCTTCAAAACTGCAACTTGTGATCGAAAGCCATGCGGATCTCCCGGCTTCATTTCAGCGCTTCAACTGAAAATGGGATTGCGAATGCCTCCTCAGAAACCTTGAACATTTCTCCCAGGCCCCCAGAGAGAAGCTGCAAATTATTGTAGATCTGAACCGTTTTGGTACTTAGTACATGTCCCTACCCAGCTTGCTGATCTGGAAGGCAAGGTAGCTTTCATGCTGATGATCTCCACACCGCATTTTCCACATGGCATGCTACGTTACGAGGTCTAGAAAGTCAATCGCCGTCTCTTCTCCATACTACCTCCAGTTACAACCGTCACAATCGATAACAAGATAAAGTTGGCGAGCAGAATGGGGGAATCAAACATCCAGGTCAGGCACGTGACTTGTCTCATCTCCATTGTTGGAATCTCTATATGAGGCACTCCATTGCCAACGCAAGGACCCCTCACTTGGTAGTTGGAGGTTCTCTCAAGATACCCGTCAGTTCATGTCAATCATGTTACGACTCTTTTCTGTTGCTTCTCTCCTTGTGGGATCTGCATTTGCCATCAGCCCTGAATCTGCCGCAGAGTTTGGCTACCCAGCAGGAGTTGATGTCTGGTAGGTATCCGTCCGCCTTTAGACTGCCGATACTAATTTCCAAAGGTGTGGAAAGGCATATAGAGCTACGTATGCTGTCCTTGTTCTCCACTTCAGCTGGTGATGCGTTATGAAAGATCCTGAACTTAGGCGCAGCAATGGATCCTTTGAGCCCGGTGGATGGCTTGAGAAACCCACTTTATCTTCCACACCTCTGCTAGACCTCTCCATTCGGCCGCGTTTGAACCTGTACCTGGCTAGCGAGACTTACGCTTCGTTCATCATCGATGCTCCAATCTCGTTCATACACGGAGGAGTATACGTGAACGCCTCATTCAACAAGCAGGACAACATCACAAGCCCTTTTACAAAACTCTTCATCGATGTCGAAGTCGTCGAATCTGGACTCAACTTAATAGCAGGCCGTAACGTCACCGTGAATACGATCAACAATGAGTTTGGATTCAATCTATCGGGTCTTACTCCCCAATTCGAGCCATACCAGATTGTCATCACGGGAGCGTCAGGTGATGGAGCACAGTTCTACTCTTCCACAACTGACCTGTACTACGTCCCCGAGCGTACTGATGGCGGCAGTGTGGCGAAAGTAGACAGCTTGTACGGTGGGCTACTTGTTCAGGATGTTTTCACCGGCTCAACTGAATGGACGCCACTGTTTCCGTATACTTTCTATACTTCCTGGGATGGTTGGCTTGAGTTGAGTTTAGACAGTAAGTAGATTTTAAGTCATTCAAAGAAGTACCGAGCTAACAAATCTGAAGATATTCGAGTTTTCAAGGACCATGGTGAGTAGTCTTTGATCCTAAACCCGGTGGAGGAGCTAACATAAATCAGGATACAACATCATCCACATCGTCCCAAATGCTGGCCTGGACAACAAAGCTTTTGATTTTGATGAACTGGATACTTACCTAGATATTATGGATGAGATTGGACTTTGGTTGATGTTCGATATGAGTAAGTGCATACCGTGATGGTCTTGGATAACCCGCTGACTTCTACTCGCAGGATGGTCGTATACCGTGAGTCCTTTAGCCCCCAAACACTGGTCATCACTGATAAAGGCAGAATCTCTCCTCAGTAGAAACCCAAGTCAACAGAGTTAAGTCCCGCAAGAGCATGCTGCTTTATTACACTGGAGACGAACCAGATGGTCAAGTTGGTATGACTGCTCGCTGCCCTTCAGGCTCCTGATACTAATCTCCTGACCTAGACGCACTCAACGCCACTAAACTAACCTACGACCTCGTCAAATCCCTCGACCCATGGCACCCCGTCTCCCTCTGCCTCAACTGCCTCAACTACTATTTCTCAGAATACACCTCCGGCACCGACATCATCATGTCCGACCCCTACCCAATCGCGGTCAACACCACATATTCCGTCCAATACAACACCATCTGCAACACAACCTACGGCTGCTGCGGTTGCGACAACTGCGAAGGCGATTTCGAAGACATCACCACCCGAATCGACCTCTACAAGGAATACCAAGAAATCCTCAAAGTCCCGCAGAAACCACAGTGGGGAGTCCCACAGGCGTTTGGAAATGAGACGTTCTGGGCGAGATATCCCACGCCGGAAGAGGAGGTTGTGATGAATATGCTGTTTGTTAATCATGGCGCGAAAGGCATTGCCATGTGGGCGTATCCTACTGAGCCGGGTCTGATTAATATCACGAGCGCGTTATCGAAGGCTTTGACTTCGAGTGTTGTTACGCCGTACCTGTTGGGTACTTTCCCCGTGGCTTTGGATGTTAAGGGTGTCTCGAGAGTTGATGCTACGGCTTGGAGATTGAGGAATAGCACGCTGGTGAGTGTGGTTAACATGAATTACATTCCTACCCCGATGGCGAATGTGAGTATCTCACTCGATGGGGTTGGAACACTTGGGCAGGTTGTTTGGGGGAGTGGGTGGAGTGCTAGTGGGGGAGGGTTGAGTAAAGCTGGTCTTGATGCTCTTGAAGTGGATATCTTCATCGTTTCTTGAGTTAATACTTCGGAATGCGGATTGCAGATTGAGAATTTAGCTCAACTCTTGGGATCTCCTAATTGCCATTTTACTTGAGGTATAGACAAACACAAATTAATGATTGCCGCGCTGCCTCGCCTCACCTCTTGGATCATGAAAATTTGAACTCACTGAGACGACTGAAGCAAGCCAACTGATACCATGAACGACAACATCGTCAACAACCCCCGTCCAATTAATCAACTCAGATACCGCACAGCTAAAATCAGTCCCTTCCCCCAAGACAAATTATGCAAATGCCCAAACAGCGGGGGATATCTCCGACAAGGTTTTGGGCAGAACAGCAGGGTTCTAGCTTGTATCTAGGCTTTAGCTGCTCCTCACTATCCCCTACTTGGTACAGTAGAAAATACTAATTTCGTCATGAAGCATTAGTGACAGCTCAACCCCGCCATTTGTCTCGGTACGTTGAATAAGTTAGGGAGCTCCTCTCAGAATAAAGAATCCCACATCTTCTCCTCTCTTACATCACTCACTAAATATCAAAGACCTGTAAAAGAAATTCCATCGCTAAACTTAACAGCACATATATTCTGAATACAATTTGAATCTAATATCATGGTCCCGAAGAAAGCTCTCATTGCCATGACATCAGCTCACGCTCCCTTGTATCCCGATGGGAAAGAAACAGGTACAGTACCTCTGACAAAAACCCTCCACACACCCCAAGTTCAACTCAAGACTGAAACTGTGAAAAAAAACTAACTATTCAAACCCCTCCCTTCAGGCCTCTTCGTAACAGAAGCCCTCCACCCCTTCGAAGTCTTCCGCGCCTCGGGTTTCGAAGTCGACCTCGTTTCCGAAACAGGCTCTTACCAAGCTAACTGGCTGTCCCAGCAGCCAGAGTGGTTGTCTGAGAAGGATAATAAGGTGTGGGAGGATCACTCGAGTGAGTTTAGCTCGAGGTTAGGTGGGTTGCTGAAGCCGGGGGATGTTGATGCTGATGAGGTTTGTTCTTTTAAGTTCCTTGATTTACTTTGCTGCTTGGCTGGTTGATTTGTTGGTGGTAGAGAGGGGCTAATGAAACTGAACTGCGCTGCGCTGGGCTGAACTTGGACTGTATGGGATGATTGTTGATGCGTATGGTGATATAGTATGGATTATTCTTTGCATCGGCGGGACATGCTTCATTGGTTGATTATCCTGATGCAAAAGGTACGTATGAACCGGTGTATGGAATCCAATTACTTTCCTATCAATGAAGAATCCAGCTTTTCATCTAAATTTCTCTAACATTGATATATAGGCCTTCAAACTATCGCAGCAAAGATGAACACCAACGAATGTATCATCTTTGCAGTGTCAGATCCCATCTCCCCCTTCAACTTCCATGTCAAACTTGATTTACATCGAGACGTTCTAACTTAAATCATGCGGCTGTCATGGCGGCGCAATGTTCCCCGGTATCATCGACCCTAACACAGGCAAATCCATCATAGCCGGCAAAAAGGTAACTGGTTTCACCACGAAAGGGGAGGAAGAGGAAGGTGTCCTTGAGACGATCCAGAGCTGGAAACGGCCGACTATCGAGATGGCTGCTAAATCTGCCGGTGCTACTTGTATGTTTTTCTTGTTTCCTGGATGTCTGTTGTTGAGTTTGATTGTTAGTTTGTGGTGAGTAAGTCTTCAGTGCTGATGATAATTGATAGATGTTGCGCCTCCTGGCCCGTGGGATGCATTCACATACACGGATGGGAATATTGTGACGAGCGCTAATCCTGCGAGTGCAAATGTTACGGCTGAGGATGCTGTTAAGGCTTTCCAAAAGTTGTAATTCTAGTAATTGAAGAAGGGGAACGCGCTGTTTGAGAAATGTTATCTTGTGACAAAACTACCTTTAACACAGACGCCTTTTTGTCTCTATGCGAGTATTGACGAACCTTCAAGGGAAATTATATAGTCGGTTTCAATCCCCATTGATATTTTAGCCTCCTCACGCTGTCTTGGTGTTGTTCAGTCTTGTAATTGAGGCAGGTCATATCGGGCTTACTCACCCTTCTCCAGATCCTTGTTGTCTCCCGAGGCTTCCTCCCAGCCTGCCTTGTAAATCTCATGAACCCACCAAGCTAGCGTCTCTTGACCACTGACATATCCATTCCGTGACTCGACCATTGCCACGTCCTCCCTAACCAGCGCCACCATCCTCTCCGCCTCCAACTCTGTAGCCACCCCCTTCCCCAATGCCACCATACACTCCAGGAAATGTAGAGCCCAAAGCCATAAAATAGCCACAGCCAATCCAATCTTCCAGAGCGGATCTTCATAGCCTGGTTTACACCTAGGGACACGACGGAATGCCGGGTGGAAGAACCAGAACCAGCACAGCGTCCTCGTCAAGCTATCCACAACAAATTTTCTACAATAGAACCATCGACGATCTGTTGTTGGCTCATCCATCATAATCTTGTCAACAAATCTACTAGCGAATTCCACGGGGCCAGAGTCTTTGTTGCCGAAGAGCTGAGGTTTCTTCAAGTTCTTCTCCATTGTTCCGATGAGTTGGATGTGAATTGAATCAGACCTTTCAGGGGTGAATTCGCGCTGTTGTATTAAGTTGGAGAGAGCCAGCTACAGCTAAGAATAGAGACTCAACACCGCTAGTTCGTGCGCTAATACCCCTATGTGGGAAGGAGCCCTCCACAAGTCCCCCCAAAGCAAGCCTCGCCCTCGAGGCCTTCCTGACTTAAGCTATAATACATACATGCCAGCTTTGGCTAGCTTTGCGTTTTTATTAAGCAACTTCATAAGCACTGCCATTACTTTTAAACTAATCTCCTTGATTCCTTTGCAAATAAAACTCCTTTGCTTAATTATACTAATACTACTTATACGTTAATCTTATAAAAACACATTCTTAACTTAAAATCTAATTCCCTTTTCCCTAAGTACCTAATATAATTAACTATTGCAACAACCTTATTTTTCTTTTTCGTTGAAGCTTTGAAGGCAATAAATGACTAAAAGTTCTTACCCTTAGATTTTGGTAGATTGGTAAACGCTTCTTAAGCTTATTAATTAGGTAGAAATTCCTTAAATAAAAAGGCTTAAGTTGATTAATGTGAAAATGGCGTGGAATTAGTTGACTATTAATTTGGCTAAGCTTATATGATTTACTATGCTTATCGCTAAACCCTAATATAATAAATAGTTCTCTTTAAGATGAACAAAGCTTTTGCCCTACTATGGTGTAGTTGTAGAGCATTGCTATTAAGCCTAAAGAGAAACTTCTCATTTTGCCTTGAAACCTTAAGTTGTAATACTTCTTGCGCTTTTATTTTTATAAGTTTAATGCAGCAAAAACTTTCTTTAGCAACGTATCTTAAGCCTCAACGTGCTTAAGCACAGTATTACTTCACTCCTCACTCTCATTAAAGTCTGCTCCCTAAAGGCAATTTGAAAAGCCTTAGTAAGTTAAGTCTTGGTTTAACACTTAAACATAATAAGCTAAAAAAGCCAAGTTAATTAAAGATCTTAGTTAATAACCTTAATAGATATAAAACAAAGAATAGCCAAGGAAATTAATTTCTCTTAAGTTAATCTCTAAGGTAACCTTTTGAAGCTTAGTAGCGTAGAAGGGTCTAATCTTAATCATAGCCCTTTGAACGATATCCACAGACTTTTTTGCTATGCCTATGCTTTTCTTTGATGCTAATGGTGAGTTAAGCTATAGCACTTCTCTCTTCTCAACGTAGTTTCTTACGATATCGCTAAAGTAACTACTAGGGTCAACATAAAAGCCAACCAAAACTCCGTTAGTAAAGAACAAAGAGTCTAAGTATTAAGTAACATTTAAAGAGTTTGCGCTTACGTAAGAGTAAGTTCAAATAAATCTTAAGAAGTAGTTAATTATAATTAGTAAGTACTGAAATTCTTTAAATAAGTCTTAAAATAGTTTATAAAAATCTGCACTAAGCAATTTCATAAAAGTAAAAACTAAGATCTTAAATAAAAGTTGTAATCTTTAAGCTAATTCATACTTAAAGCATTATAAACATCTTGTGATGTAAAGGGAGGTGTTCTTAATTATGGTGGGCTAGTACACATATCGTAACTTTTTAATAGTTATAATAATTGCAAAGTAACTATTATAATTATAAATATACATTAACGCTTTTGCAACTTGCTTAGCAACTAAGTATATCTTGTATACTTCTCTTCATTTGTATCATAAAGTATTATACTACTACTTATATTTTAATGCTTTGCTTTGTAAACTTCGTTGCTGCACTTGGCCAGTCTCTTTTGGAAACTTTTAATTAATGTGGGAGGGATAAAGCCCAATAAACCACACAACAAGAGGGTAGCATGTAGCGAGCCATCGAAGGAGAATCTAAGGTCTGTAAACAATAAATTAATTAAATCTAAAGATATCACATATTTAAAGAGTACAAATTAATAAAAAAGGGGAGGAAAAAGGTTCTAATAAATAGAATATATTTAGTGTTACGTTTTTAATATTTTAAAATTAAGTGTTAGCTTCTTTTATGTGCGAAGAACTAGCGTAGTTATGTAACAAAAGAAACTAGTGGCTATTCCCGCCACATGCGTTCTCTCCTTTAAAAACTCTACTTATTCTTAAGCAATATATACCAAAAAGAAGTAAATAACCAATTAAAGCGTCTCAAATTGTTAGCAAGATACTATACAACTAATACATGCAAAGTCTCGTGATAATTAACTTGTTACCTTTAAAGCAAATAATCGTTTTGCTTAGCACCTTTCTGCCCCCCTACATAAGGCTGGCTTCCCTCCACCAACTTTCCAACTTTAACTCTTCAACTACAACACCTCTTTTCTTTATATCAATTTAGCTTCATTACACTTCAACACATCGTACCTCTTTGCTCTTCTTTTCCCATTATACCAAAGCATTATCTTCTTTTATCTTATCGCAACAAAGCTTCTTAGAAAGCAAACAACCTTCTCATACTTGCTTTCTTCTTATCAAGCAACAACTTCAACACAACACTTGCGTTAATTTGTATGCAACCTTTCCTTAGCTTTCTACACCTTAATTTCTAAATAATAACTTTAGCATAAAGTTAAATCGCCTCAACGCGGTAAGTTAACCTTTCACAGTATCATTTAAACTCTACTAACTTATTATAAACCTTTAAAAAAAGTTCTTCTTATTATCAGCCACCTTAGAAATATCATCAAAATTAATTTGCTTTATCTTAACCCAAGTGCTCTTTAGCTTTAATACCAAAAGATAACATTATAAAGATCTCAACGCGTTTTAACACTGTGAGTTATGCTTCATCTTTTTCCTTGTACTTAATTAGCTATTTACAAATTTTACCAATACCTTTCCTGCGACAATTTGAAGCACTTTCATACTCCTTAATCCTTAACTTGTGTTTTAAAAAGTAATTAAAGTAAACTCTAGGACTTTATCTTAATGTTATTAAAGTTAAGTATTAAACTATTCAACTTCTTTGCAATACTGGTGCTTATATTCTCTTTATAAGTTAAGAAAACAATACTATTTATCTTTTTTAGGCTTATAAATTTAATAAAAATCATAAGTAACTTTGTTTAATACTCGCATTAAACTGCACTTCTTAGGTTTAGAATATGCGTATTGCGCCGTACTAATCTTCCCCTGGAAATAGGTCACTAAGTAGCTTTCAAGTCCCTTCATAAACGCGTTTATATTAAACTTGCGCAAGTCATACTACTAAAGATAAGTAACATTATTCCGCTAGTCTCTTATTAATTAGTTAGTTAAATAAGGTAAAAGCTAGATTCGCCAACTTCAAAGGTTTATAGCAAAAAGCCGAGAGAAATGAGCAAACTAATAGTCGTAATGCGTCAAGCAAGGCTAAAAGGCTACAATAAATTCTTAGTTCTTCGTGTAGTGGAAATAGCTTCCTTAACATATAAGTTGCCTCGTATTTAATACTAATAATAGCCTCTTTGAAAACAGTTAAGCATAAGATAGCATACTATGAGGACTTAATAACTAAAGCTTCTTAAAATAATAGTTTAATAATAGCAAAGATCTTTTAACTACTTTAGTTTTTTAATGAAGGTTAAAGAACTTATTACTAGTCTTAAGGCTAAAGCTTAACTTAACTCTTGGCCGGTTGCTCTATGGGTATTAACTTTATTCCTATTCGTTCTACCTAACAACACTTCTCGAAATGATGTAGTAGGTATTAAGGAAGGCTTCATAAGAACCCCTAGGGCGGCTTTGCAAAGCTACTCAAAGACTTAATTAATTCCGGTACTCTTCATTAAACCTAGCTGAAAGTCGAGAGTTATTGAAATTTTTATTACTTCAGCGATATTAATGCAATGCTTAAAATAGCGGCATTCTTACTTGCAAGTTTATTATAATTAAAAAACTATTATATCATACTTAAAATATTATTCATAACTTACCGTCTTCTATTAACACTTAGGTTACAAAGTATACTATCTTTTGTTTAATAGCACTAGTAAAAAGCAAGCAAAAGCTCTCATTTTTGCTTTAACAAAAGCAAGATATTGGCGTATAAGCAGAAGAGGCCCAGACTTGGTAGGCGAGAGACTTTGAACAAAGTTGATTAGGGTAGCCGACTAACACTTAATCCCTAAAAAGTTCAAATAGCTAGAAGTCGTCGGCCAATGATATACTTAGACTTCTAACACGTAGGGTTGGCTCGTGGGTTATTAGCTTTAAAATTTAAAGAGCACGACTTTAAATCCGAAGCGTATTATTAGTTCTTCGCTAAGAGATTTCCTAGATTTTTGCCTACCTTACATAAATCATGCAATCTGCTTACCAATTCAAAGCCAGTTTATTAATAGTACTCTTAGTATTGGCCTTCATAAATCGCTATGCGCTACATTATTTGCTTTACGCAGTTGAAGTTAGTGGCTTTATTCGGGAGGTGTATAATGGCAAAATCAACTTGGTTTCATTTACTTAGCCTTAAAAACCCTCAATGCTTATAACTTAGTTTTAAGAACAATAAACTTGCTTTGTTGTTTTCTTTTTTTTTTATTAATTGCTAAGAGTTGGCGCCTAAGTATATTGCGTTTATATTTTTTAGGATGTTTAGTACATTAAACTCGAATTTCTAGTCTAAGCTACAAGTTCAACTTGCCGTTTTGAAATTTAGTCTTGCGAATCAAGCTCAATAACTGGCCTATTCAAACGAAATTACTTTTTACCGCTTAAAATATTACTAACTTGATAATAGTAGTCTTATTTTAAACTTATTATATATTCGCATGCGACAAGTAATTTATAAAGGCGCTAGTTTCTTATTAAGTTTTACTCCAAAAAATAAGTGTTCTTATAGCGCAAAGCTAATATTCTCTTTAACTTGCTCAAGGCTACATAGGCTCTCCTTTGTATGTAATATAATGCTAAGGTATTTTAAATTGTAGTTTTTAGTAATGTAAAGTCGTCTTAGTAATTATTTTAATATGCGGCAGCATGTTGTCCCCCCCTTTAAAGACCGAGGGTGCGTTCTCGTACTAGCTCTTCAATACTAAAGCCTTAACACCAAAGTATTAGCTTTAAGTTTCGTGTTCTAATAATTGCTTATAAAAGCGAGTAAGAGTTATTAGAGCCAGGTTTATATAGCTAACAAAGTGCTGTTGGCGGCTCTAGCGTGTGAGGAATGCTGAGCGTGCATGTTTACTTTGAGTTAAATACTACTCAGTACTTGCTGCGCTATTATCGAGATAGCTTAAGAATCCTCACTACTATTTCGTTGTTCTTAATACACTATACAATGAGAACTTTAGGGTTCTTTAAGAATTTGGGGTTGTTAAGGCAATATATATTAATATTTAGTTTAAAGTATAGTGAAGTTATATTATTATTATTATTTAAAGTATTTTTTACTTTGTTGCTATTATTATAAATAAAGTTGTTTCTTTTATAGAAAAGTTTAAGCTTATTACTAGCGAAGATTTGTTTAAGCTAAGGGCTATTATTGCTAAGTTCTTTGAGTTTGTAATAGCCTTTATTGGTGTAGGTTTTAGCGATCTCGTAGAGACCTAGTTACTTAAAGTCAAGTGCTTGGTTTGAGGACATATTATTCTCTCGTACTAAGTCCTAGCGAAGCACCAAATTTTTCTTTTTAAATGGTCTTTTTCATATGTCGTGTTTAAAATCAAAGGCTTCCTTGCCCTCTTAACGACGTCAAGTCTTCTTAAATATAGCCTTATTAATGTGTTCTTATCTCATCTAAAACTATATGGCCCTAAGCTGTAATAACTTCAATTGGTCACAAACCTCTTTAGTAAATAATATTCTCTACGTAGGGTTTTTTATTTTAATAAGCAAAATCGCTTCTTTACTATACACTATATAAAATGATATGTAACTAGTTGAACTATGCATAGTAGTTTTATTAGCAAACAACACTGCGAAAAGGTTATTAATTTAGTAGTCTTTTATTTTTAATAGAGCATTCTTGATAAGTTTATAGCCTTATTTAATTATTTCGTTGGCTTTGGCGTTATATACTAAGATTTTAATTTGCTTAACTTTCATTTTATTAAGTAGCTTAAGGATTTTACTTATGTTTTTTGTTTCTTCATCGACAACAAGTCTTTAAAATAAGCTATGACAACAAATAATGTTTTCCCAAATAAAGTTAATTATATTCTTAGCGCTTTTAATACCAAAAGCTTTAGCTTCAACTCATTCACTTATATTGTTTTTTGCAATAACAAAGTAGTCTTTTCCCTTATATAGTAGCATATAAGTAATATCCAATACCTACTTTTCCATAAGTTCATTTAATGCAATAAAATAAAGAGGCTTCTTAAGACGTTTTGCTAATTAAAATTAACAATTTTTATATATTCAAATGTATTTCATGCAATTAATAAATAATTCTTTTTAAAAGTACCATGTAGCAATATAATAGTAAGTGCTTTTTTTTTCTTTGTGACCAAAATTATTATAGCAGCTTCAAAGTATAATTTTCTTCTTCTTATTAGTATTAACAACAAGCTTAATAGCAAAACCTTTTACAAAGAGCCTTCAAATCCGGCAACTATGCACACTATAATTTAATGCCTTACGTTTAAAAACTTGGAACTATTTTTTAATTATATTTTTAGGGGTTTTAAGTATTATTAGGTATCGAGTGATTTACTAGTATTCTTTGCTATATTTATTAATTAAAACAAATAGCCCTTTTTTATTAAAGCTTAAACTATCAAAAAAGTTAAGTTCTCTTTTGTTTCTTAGGTGTTGCACTTTTGCTTTCATATCTAGTAAAATACTGTTTTGTTTGCGTAATTTAGGGTCTATTATTACTTTTTTGAATTTTAAATTAATAAGTTTTTTGGCGTTAAATGTTTTCATAGGGCAAATCTCATAGGCTTTTAACTCAAAAAGTATTTAATCCTTATTCGCATCACTCTCTTTCGGTGTGTCGTTAGCATGCCTTGGCCTCTTAGAAAGCTAATCGGCAATAACGTGTATTGAGCCTTTAACATATCAAACTTCAAAATTAAATAGGCGTATTTAAGTAAGCCATTTAGTAAATAAGGCGTTAAAATAATCATAAGCGGCTTTATTTAGTTAAGTAACTAGGGTATTAGTATTTGTTTTAATAATAAAGTGCACACTAATAAGCCAAATCTTAAGCTTCTTTAGAATATAAAGTATACCTTTATACTTTTACTTAGTGGTATTATACTTAGCTTTGGTTTTGCTTCAAAATCCACTCTTATATCTTGCAAAGCGTATCTTATTTATTAAAGAGTCTTTTTGGCCAAGGAAATCGCCCCAACTTGTACCACTAGAATTAATACTAATAACTATTTCTTTAGCACCTTCGCTATAATTAATCCAACATAAAACTAAGAATAAGTACAATGCGTTTTTAAGGGTTTGCATTGCTTTATTATGAATCTTTAGGTCTTAAAAGAATTTAATACTCTTCTTTAAAAGTGCATACAATGGTTTTGCAATAAATTAAAAATTCTTAATTTAAATTCAAAAGTAAACAATAAGGCCTAGGAAAGCCTTGACTTTTATTAAGTTACTCAATAAGTTCTAATTCTTAATCTTAATCAAATGTTTTGCTAAAGATTCTCCTTCCTTTAAGTTGTATACGTAACTTATAATATTTATATTATTTAAATAAAACTAAGACTTTGGGCTAATAATAGCACTCGCTTTTTCCAAGCATTTTAGCGTTTTATTAAAGTTCTAAATATACTTTAAAACAAATCTTTGAATTTCGAGACAAGCTTTTTCTTAATTATAATTTATATATAGTCTTTTAACTTCTACATTGTCCAAGAACAGCATAGCCACGCTAAGAATTAGCGGCTTTAGTATGCAAGTAATTATTTTAACAAATTAAGCAATAAAGTTTATAGCACCCTAGGGAAAAATTGTATTTCTAACTAAGCTTACATTAGGGACATAAAAGGCAATCATGTTTTAATTAAACTTATAAAAAGTTTATTAATTATAATTAAAATACAAATTAATAAGGCTAATAATATAATAATTAGTAAATTTTTTAAAGAACTTATTTACTAAAAGCAAAAGATTGGTATTTCTTTGTGTAATAATATTTAATATAATAGCTAAGTTAATAAGTTTGTATTTTTTAAATTTCTTTTTTTTCATCAAAAACCAAGTATTTTAATATAAACTCTTAAAAAGCTTAAAAACACTTTTATTAAAATGCTTTTGCACTATCTTTATAACTTTTAAAACCAAAGCTTATGGTAGCAAAAAATTGAAGGCTTACTAAGCTTTGTGCTTAATAATCTTAATAACAATTAAGAAAAAAACATCTTCGTGGAACTTACTACACTTAGGTTAGTTAAATGCTATGGCTTTTTCTTTATTAATCATCATTTCATTAAAGAGAGCTCTCTCCTTAGGCAAAAGTAGCTTTCCAACGTCAAGCTTAGCTAGCCTTTCCGGCGTAAGTTGGGAATTGCGAGGTATGCTAATAAAGCGCGGTAACAACAAATCTTAATATTTCCCCGACTATTTTTGCTTAGTCCTTTTATCTTTTAATCTCTTATATTAATTATCTCTCCCTCTCAGGGGATCGCTTATTGAGTTGGCTTCGTTAATTAGTTAAACCTTCTTGGCTTTGAATTTATATGCAGTACCAACTCGAACTGTGGTATTCTAAGTATTCCAAAAGAGATTCTTAATCAAAAGGTCGTTATAATTCTTCATTTATTTAAAGGTAAGCGTAACTTTAATTAAACAACTAGCTCTAAAAGCTTTAAGAAAAAATAGTTCCGCAATTAACTTTTCTTTTGAGAATATATCTAAGATTGTTTTTAGCTAAAGATTATTAAGTACTAATTTCAGAACACAAAACTCTTTTTTCAAGTACTCAATAAAAACAATATCGCCTTTATTAGCATTACTTAGCACCGCTTTGTTCTTGTCTTTAAAAAGCTTGCTCCCAAGCTTTAGTGGCCAAGGGTTGTATTGTAAGGAGTCAATCAAGCATTCCAAGGTACCAACAGCAGCGCTCAATGTGCAGTTAATTACTCTTTTCCCAAAAAGTCCTCTTCTTCGTAGTCGTCCTCAAAGTCTATCTCTTTCAAAAAGATTATGCTTATCTCATTTTTCTTACGCATAGCTTCGGCGTCTTTAGCGTCTTTCATAGCATTATTTATTTTAATCGTAGTAATATTTCTTAATCACTAATCCCAAAACTAAGCTAGTACAATGCCTTCATTATAATCTCTAAGGTAGCGAAATAATACTTTGGCTTTGCGAAAAAATAAAAAGCCTAAAATAACCTTTATACTAAAAGCGTTTATAATATAAAATTTATTATTAATAATACAATTGCTTATGGCAATTATAACATTATTAGCAAAACCAACAAATTAAGACTTTACTTTGGTAATTATTTTTAAAGCTATGATTTGACTTTTAGTAATAGGAAGTTTTAAGAAAGTAGTTGCTTTAAGTATTATGCAATTAACTTTAGCTTTGGTGTTAAAAATAGCTTTAACATTAGTAACCTTAGTTTAGTTAGGCATAATAATAACAACCTTTAGTGCTGGCGAAAAGTACAAGTTCTTTGTCTTAGATGTTGTTCTCAACAAAGCTACTTTAGCGTATAGTAGTTCTTAAGCGCGAGTGCATTTCGTCGAAAGATTTCCAAAGATATACTTACTAAGTAATATTATAATTTCAAATAGTATCATAAAAACTAAGCCAAAAACCAAGATAGCACTAAGTACAAGCCATAGTACTAAGTTATTAATAAAAGCTTTTTATTATGCGAATAATTAAAGTTACTAGCGTTTTTATTAAGTTTTAAACTTTATTGCAAGTAAATTTCTTAGAATAAAGCTGTAAATTGCAATACGTTCTTTCTAATGCTTATACTTTAATTAAAGGCCTTCTCGTTTAATCTCCTTAAGTCGTCTTTTATAATTCGTAACCACGCAAGCATTAATAGTATAAAGGTTTAGAAGAATGTATGAAGTGCCGTAAAGCGATTTTTAACACATAATAATGTTTTCCCCAATTATTAATTCTAGTTCTTCAAACTTTAAAGTACTTATATTAGTAATTAATTTCTTTTGCATGCGTTAGTTAATTATTCCAATGAAAAAGCAAGATACTTTAAGTGAGTTAATAAAAATCATAATTTCTCTTAGTATAAGATTCCTAAGAAGTTCTTTTTGTGCAAGTAATTTATTTAAAATATTATTAAGTTTATAATTATTTCAAGTCAATATCTTTTGCATATAAGAACTTCAAGAAAACGCCAAACAAAATGCAAGTCTAAGAATAACCAATAATGCTATTAATGCCTTAGATTTCAAAAATCACTTTCCCGCTATACTACTAGCAAGTAATGTTTTAAAAAATGTTTTTAGTGCCATGTTAATTATTATTTTTATGCTTAAGTTAAAGACTTTTAACTTATTATAAGCTAGAATTTATTGCGGTATTATTTTAGTCTCCACTAGGCTGTTGATGTTCATAGCATTAGTAAACTTGATTAGTTTTTTAACATCGCAAAGTGCCTTTGGTTTGCCATAAGTAAACTAAGACTTGATCTTCTCTTAGAGCTTATTTGAAGTCTTATACGGCTTTTATTTAAGTGCTCTCTTTTGCTGCCTAGTTTCAACCGAAGCTATTATAGCTTCAGAATTAGTACTATTTGTGCTATACGTCAGCAAATTTTGGATTTATGCTAATTAGTATTTGGTGCAGTCTCATTAACTAATAATATCTAAGTTAAGATCTCTTGTAGGTTCTTTAATAAGCTCAATGCAACTCATAACAAGAATAATCAATGATTGTGTCCCTTTATCTCTTTTCTTCCTAGCAAGCACAGCTTCTTTTCTTGCTTTAAGGAGTTTTTTAACTGCTTTGGCTTAACATTCAGGGTTAGGGTTGTACAAGGTGTTTAAAACTTGCGTCAAAATGTAATACCTTTTAAACCTTTTATTTAAGGGAAACTAAATAAGGTATGACTTCTTTTCCTCTTATTATAAGCCAATGCAAATGTAATTAATGTTATTAGCTTTGTGAATAATACCAAGACTAATTCATTTCTTATAGTTGTAGTATTAATTCATATAATTATAATATTCCTAAGGTCTTATGCTTAGCTAATATTGATTTATACACTAGCGGTAATTATGGTTATTTTTGGTATATTTATTATATTCTAAGGAACTCGAATTTGCTGCATCGTAATCAATTACAGCTTGCTCTTAGGCCTCTTTAAAGAACATAAACATATTAACCTTAGCAGTAAAATTAATATTAAAGGCTTTTTAAACCACTGCTTTGAGAATTCTTATGTGTTTCAATTTTTTGGTAATAAAATTCAAATCTCTTGCGTTAATTTTACTTAAGTTCTTAGCAACTTTTTTTAAAGTAAGAAGGAAATTAGGTGCAAATAGCTTCTTGTTTTATTACTTTAGTGCCTTAAAAATCTTATCTTGTGCTAAGTTGTTTCTATAATTGGCAAAGTCAAACTAGTACCGGGGTACTAATCCACTACTACGAAGCGGAATAGCATAAGTCGTCGGTTGAAGTACAAAGCGCTTAGCGAACAGGTTAGCGCTATTAGCGTTGCTCCATGCTGGGCCGGTAATACTTTGCTCTTCGACAATAGCGCTTAGCTCCCTCTTGGAGTTGAGGTGGGCTTTTATAGCAAAGTAAACCTTTTTAAATAAGTTTATGTTGTTAACGTTTAGGGTACTATTATTCTTGAAAGCAGCTTGTACAGCTTTGGTTCGTAGATTTTAAGAAAGAGAAAAGATAAATCTCATATAGGCTTGTTTATTAATAAGATTACTACGATTAATACAATTAATAGTAACCTCTTTAAATGCTTAGAGAAAGTCGCGGTACTATTCGGGGGTAAGCTCGTCGTCCCCTGCAAGAGCCTTAAAATCATGCTCAAGTTGATCAAGGTAACTATTAGTATGTAGGCGGCGCTTTGTATTATCACGCTAATACTCCAAAATCACAGCATTCTTGAAGCTAGCATAGCTACCCTCTTTAAAGCCTGAAAGCTTCCAAATGGTCCATGCATGAGCTTGAGTAGCGTACTTAGCTACTTATTTCTTCTTAACTTAATTATTAGTAATTATATAAGCTATGAAGTATTAATTAAGGATTCAAAAGTAGTTGCTAACATCAATTTCATTAAAGATAAGGGCATTTAAGGTTCCAGCAATAGGCATAAGCTAATTGAGATGAATTTTCGGGTTCTTTAAGTTGTTTATAGTAAAGGTAGGGCCGGAGTATTGGGGTAGCTTTATGAAGTTAATAAAATTAAAACCACCGGTCTCTTGCTTTCCCTTTCTCTTTCTCTTATTTCTCTTCTAAGAAGTCTTAAAGGTTTAAGAAGTAATATCCTCAAAAGATATAAAAGTATTAATGCTTAGCTTAGCAATAATTCCAGGTCCAAACAAAGAAAGTGCTTTTATTAAAACAAAGCTAAAGGGCATTGCGATATTATCAAACCCACTTATCTAAGAATTACCGTAATTATAGTCGATGTTTTTATTATTCAATATCGTGCGTTGTTGTAGAAAAATTATAATAAAGTAAGTTAATAGTATTATTAATTAAAATATAAAAAAGTAATTGCAAATGCGGTGTATTAATCGCCAAAGAAGTGTAAAGGAAACCTCCTTCCCTAAAACAAAAAGTATATAAGCTTTTGCTTACCCTGAAGCGAAATAAGTGTTAATAACCTTTAGCAAAGGTTCAAGCTGTGCTCCCTAGCTAACGCTAATAACCACTAAACCAAAACAAACACGCCTTAAAGCTTGGAGCTTATATGCGAAAATTACAAAAAACAATAAAAGCAATATAATAAGAAAACAAAGTAAGGAAATTAACATTTGGCGTAAGCCACTCAGGCTTCAAACCAGCCTGAAAGTTCCATGTCTTAACAAATACTCCAAAATACAAGCTCGCTTATACTTCACTTAAGCCTCCAATACATTAGTTTCAATTCCGTTGTAAAGTCTTGACTTCTCCTAGCGTTTAAATAACGCTAATTACGTTTAAAAACACTAAAACCTTTGCTAAAAATAAAAACTAGTGCAAAGTGACTAGGTATTGTGTTTCGAAACAATAAAATTAGAACAGTAGCTTAAGAAAAACAAATTTTCTAGTACTACAAGTGCTTCCACTTTGTAGCTTTTCTTAGTTCCTTAGTAGTCTTCATTCTCCCTAGGTCAAAGCTCCGCATTCTTTATATTCGTCGTTTTGCCTTAAGGGCTGAGAGATAACTAACTAAATAGCTCCCTTAGTTCAGATATTTGTTGTTTTTTCTAACTCTCCCTGTATGAGTTAGCACACAGGGGCCTTATTGTTATACTTACCTAGTTCCTCCTCTAGTAATAACTTACTTCCTACGTAGGTTACCAAAAATATGTGAGAGGAATAAAGCCTAATAAACCACACAACAAGAGGATAGTATATAGCAAGCCACTAAAGAAGAATCTAAGGTTTGTAAACAATAAATTAATTAAATCTAAAGATATTACATATCTAAAGAGTATAAATTAGTAAAAAAGAAGAGAAAAAAAATTCTAATAAATAAAATATATCTAATGTTGTGTTCTTAATGTTTTAAAATCAAGTGTTGGCTTCTTTTATGTGCGAAGAACCAGCGCAGTCATGTGACAAAAGAAACCAGTGGCTGTCCCCGCCACATTAATAAGTAGCTGCGCAACTTGCGAGTACTAAGGACTTTTGCAATATGCTTTTGCTACGTTGTTTATTATAATGTTGATTGGCTTGGCGTAAACTGGTAATATAACTAGTGAGTTTAGATTTGCTAGCGCAGTTGTTGGCACATTTAGTATTCTCGCAAATAGTGAGGTTGGTTGAAACATATCGTGGTACTGCTCTTTTGTTATGCATAAAACTGCGATGAACTTGAAATTCTTTTTATTCTCTTTTGCAAGCTCTTGCACAGCCTAAAGGGTAAATATTACTATTAACTCTTTAAATATCTTGGAGTTATTAGGCTAAAGGTGCTTAAACATTTCCTTAAGTAGCCTTTTATACTTATTAACTTTATTTTTTCATTTTTAAATAAGTTTAAAAGCATTAGCTTAAGAATCAACAAACTTAAATAAATCTACTTCATTGAATGCATTTTTAAAAAAAAGAGTATAAAAAAGCGCATTTGCAGTTTTATTTCTCTTACTTTAAATATACGCGATAGTTACATTTAGCAATCTTAGCTCTAATGCCTATTGTGCATAAATCCCCTCTTGCACAGCAGCAAAGTTAAGGAAGTGAGTTAAAGGCTAGTGATTTGTAAGAATTATGCTGCTCTTCTCATTGCGAAACATGTAATGATATTTTCAATAAAATTTAATAATAGTTAACAGCTCTCTTTTGTACATATTATAATTGCGTTGAGTCTTCATGAATATGAAATTATCAAAAAGAAAGAAGATCTTCTTTTTCTTCTTTTCTCTCTCTTATACTACATAGTATTCACTAATATATTTATTAGTATTAGTATACATTATAACAAGCTTAGTTAAATCATAGTTATTTCTTTCAACAATAGTAAAGTAGAAGTTTTAAAGCAATTCAAATAATAACTTCTTTAATGCTTCTCATCTTTAGGGCACATTTCTTATAAGGCAATTTAGCAAGCGAGATATTTTTGCAAAGTTCTTAACCTAAGGTCAAGTGATTTAAATAGCTTTTAAAAAGCTTTGGACTTTTATTGCGTTGCTTGAAACAAGCTAAACTTTGATTTTAGTTGATTTCTCGAACTTCACAGCAGTTTTCCCACTAGTCATATAACGAGTTCCTAGTACCAAGACCTTAAACATAAACAACGCGCACTTTTTAAATAATAGCTTGAGTTTTAACCATAGTAGTCGTAAAAGCAAATAATCCCGTAAGAACTTAAATGCTAATTTAAAGTCTTTAAACCCACTAAAGATATTGTTTATATAGAATATAAGAAGTTATGTCTTAATAAAATCTTTAGTAATCATAAGTAAAAATAATAATAGTTTTAAATTATTAACTTTAGCTTTAGCTACGGCTTTTAAGCAAGGTATAAGCCCCAAAACCAACTTCATCAGCTTAGTTATTCCAAAGGCTAAGCTCCTAACTTCTTGAGGTATTTTGCACGATTGAAGCTAACTAGCCTAGGCGCAAAGAAGGCGTAAAAATGCTTGAAATTTAGGTGAATATTAACAAACTAATATGCATACTTAAGATCTAGCTGCAGAAAAATCTAATAATTAAAATTGCTCAAGTAATTATAGCACTTAAATATACTAATTATCACGCAGCTAAGAATAATCTCTTTGATTTTAAAATAATTAAAGGTAATCTTGTACTCTTCTTTTAAGGCTTTGAACTTAAATCTCTTGTTAACGAGATAAAAATAAGAGTTTTAATTAAACAAACAACCGTTGCTAAGCACTATGCTCTCAAATATACTATACTCTATTTCTTCGTTGATAGTCTTGTTTAATTATGCTAGTTTAACTAAGGTGTATCTTTTGGCTGCGTTGTTTATAATAGGTGTAGTAATATTTAGTATTTTAGCTTTGTGCTTGTATAAGTCGGTGTATAAGATGTTTTTCATGCTAATCGAATTAACTTTACAATAAGTGTATAAAAGCTATTAAATATCTTTGAGCTTGTTTAAGAGTATATTTAAGCCAAAGGTTAATAATAACTTAGTTACTTATTATTTTAGTTGTTAATTAAATATAACTTTAAGCAAAAGTCTAATAACTCTGCGCTTAGTGGGAAATGCTAGTATATAAGCTTAGGTATAATTACAGCTAATATAAGGTTGCTTTACAAATGTAGGCTAATGCACAGAAAAGTAGGTGGGTTTAATCTTGCAACTTTAAAACGCTAGAAAGTTGCGACCAAGTAGTTTTTCTAATATGGCTTAATGTATTACATTACTTTGCAATAGCTTTAATAACTCTTGAGAGACTAATGTGGCTTTCCCAAAACCTAGTTCAAATGATAAGAACTTTAAAAGAGCAGTTTCCTTATAGCAAGCTTTAGCTGCGGAGTGTTTTTCTTTAAAAGTTTTAAATATTGTAAATTACTAATTAACAAACTTTACCAGCTGCGATAATAAGTCTTAGGTTTTTCCTAAGTGTGGCGAAGATTGTAGTAATTTTTTTAAATGAAATTCTCTTAACTTCTTTAGTAAGCTATAAAGCTTAGTAGTAAGTTTAACGTTAGTCCTAAGATAAAATGATATATTTAGTTTTTTAACTTAAGTTTTATAACAACTTTATTATTAAATAAAATCTCATTTTCTAAGAAATTAAATTTTAGCTTAAACTTATTTGTAATAGCTTAGTTTAATTCAAGGTTAGCAAACTTAATTATTAGATTATTAATATTTCTTTGGAAAGAAACCTTAAGGTGCGAAACTAAGTTTAACTAGCTAAAAAGTACAAATAGCGAACCCTAAATAACTACTGCCTTCTTCTTATTGTAATTGCCTCTAATAGTAAAAGTGCTCTTATAAATATTAAACTTGGCATCAACTGCGTAAAGCTAAGGCAATTTAAGCAGCAAGCTTAGCTTCGTGTCTTTAGGTCTAGTAAATGCATGCATAAATACATAAACTTTTTTCTAAATACCTTTTACCTTTATTTCAAAGTTCACAAAATGCTTAAGCTTATGCATAACTTTATTCGTAGTACTATAATTAATTCCTAAGAATTCCTTAAAGTTAAGAATTAAAGTTTTTAATCTTAGCTTTTGCTATAAAGCTAAGGTTATAATAATAATATTTAATTCTTAATTAAAAGTACACATGCTAATAAGCAGTTATATAATAATTAATTTTCCCTTTTTAATCATCTTAATAAAGGTTGAAATCTTCCAAGCCTTGTTATTTAGATAAATGCATAGCGTAATTTAAGTAAGCTTAAAACTTACAACAGCGGCAGCCGCTGTAGCAGACGCATTTAAAGCTGGTGGTCGATCTTCAAATGCTAATGTTTGCTTTCTAACTCTCTTTTGATTCTTTCTCGTTGAAAGCTTTCGAAATTGCTTAGAAACCTCTAGTAATAGCTGGTATAACTTTAACAAGTTTAATGAAACACTAATGCGTGAAGCCAACTTCTTGTAGTTGATTAGTTTTAATTCTTCTTATCTAACAATTTCTCTTAATTGCCTTAGCTTCCTTTCTCCTTCCTTTGCCCTAGTAGTATTGTTAACTTCTTGGCTTAGGTTGGCTGTTCTTCTAGGCTTTGCTAAATGTTTTTCATTACCTAATAATTGAATCTTAACTTTTTTCTTTGCTCTAAATGCCATGAAAGAGTTTACTAGAAGTTTTACCTCTTCTTGCTCTTAATTTAAAGCTGTATGGGTGTAATATTGCAAATTCTTCATAGCCCTAAGCAGTAATCTTATATCCAACTTCTTTGCATTTTTTATTATTACTACTCGAGACTAAACAAACTCTTCAAAAGAAACACTACCTTTATCTATTAAAGCTAGAGTATTAGTTCTTAACAATGTTAAGCTTGTGCTAAAACCTAAGGCTTTAGTAGCTTAGTTTAGTAAGTAAACCCTAAATAATTAAGAGTCTTTTTCACGGGCTATTAGTTTTGCATTATTTCTAAGCTTAGTCCACAGCTTCGCATAATGTGCAGCTACTATTGTTATTAAGAAGATAATATTTCTTAAATAAGCTTACTCCCAAAACGAGAGTAATTCGTTAGTACATTGAAATTTGAAATGTTCACAAACTTCACAATTCACACAAAGTAAACCATCTCTCTGCTTATTATATATATCAAACCCATTAATATATAAGTTCAGCAAAAACTTAATTAAATTAATAAGAAAGTATACACTAGCTATGCCTTTAAGTGCTTAATAAGTATTTCTTTAATAATTAAATTCATAAGATAAGCCTTAGTTATATCTTAATCTCTTAGTTATTTGATATGGTTTTCTTAGCTTGTAGGCGTTTGAGGTTAATATAATTGAAGCTGCTAGTGCTATTTGCAAAGTTTCAAATAATTTAACTGAAGCTGCTTGTGCTTGGGCCTATGCTTGAGGTTTAGCTTAGATTGGAGCAGGTAATACTAAAGCTTAAGATTAAGCTTAAGCTGGAGCTGGTCTAACTGGGGCTACTTAAGCTTAATCTTGTAATTACTAAATATTATAAGTGCAATTATTTTGCGCAACTAAAGCCACACATGCGAAAACCCTAGTATAAACCTTAACGTAATACTTTAAATATTTATAATACTTTCTTATCTTAATGTTTGCTTTAATTTTTTATTAAACTTTAAGAGTTTACTACAAAAGGCATAGAATCTCATAGGTACGCCACAAGCAGGGGATTAGCAAAATATTATTGCTAAGAGCGTGGAATTACAGCTTGTTATCTTAAACTTCACGAATAAAAGCTAACGTAATAAAAGTTAAAATGTACTAATTAAAATTCTTCTAAGCTAGGTTTGGTGTATTTATTACTATCTTTTTTAAATCCTTACTACTAGTACGCTTAAGTAGTGTAATTATTTTAAAATAGTAAGAGCTTAGATTCTCTAATTCGCCTTAAAGAAGATTAAACACTTTAATTATTATGTTTAACTCTTCTACTAAAGCATTATTATTAGAGTACTAAATCTTAAGCTATTTAATTACTTCAGCCTTTTCTTCTTAAGTTGCAATTATGCGATTAGCTATAATAGCTTTTATTCTTAGGTTGCCTTTAAAGCGTCTTAAGGCTTCACTATTAAGAAGAATACTAATAGCTTTAAGGTAGATTAGGGCCAAGAAGTTAAGTTAATTATTCACCTTAAAGTCGTAATCTAAACAATTTAATCAAAATTTCACGAGCATTTCTCCATCATAGTCCTGGTATTTATTAAACCGCGGCATCTTGGTAAGCGGCATATTAAGAGGTTCTTTAGTAGCTTTTGCAATAACTAAGTTAAAAGATCTTAGTAGGTATATAGCTTTTTAAATTAGATTTTTAGTTCTCTTTAAATTCTCCTAACTCAACTTTAATAAATCTTATTCTTTTTAAATTACTAAGATGTTATTAAGAGTATTATTTAGTTTTAGCTTGGCTTTTTAGCTAAACACACTCGTAGTATTCAAACTATTTACTTAATCATTGGAAAATAAGAATTAAACAACTTATTGCTTAACTTTAAATAATTAAGCTTATTTCTTAGCAACTTTTTTTAATTTGCTAAACTCAAATATTATAATATGTTGTGCAATTAAGTTTAATGTAATAGTATAATTTTCTTCTAATCTTATTAACTTTAATAGTTAAAAGTTTTCTTCACTAATACTAAACAAGTTTGTTAAGCTTAGGGCATTTCACATCTACTTAGCTAATCTTCACAACTTTTAAGCTTATGGCTTAGAGTTTTAGGAAATTAAATATTATATTATCTAAATTTTTAATAAGTTTCTTTTAAGTTTAGCTTCAATGGTTTTCAAATGCTTAAGGTTTTTAATGTTAATTTACTACTTTAGCTACTTAAGTTACTGAACTTAAGCAAGCTAAGTGTGTACAACTTCTTATTAAGATAATTGCTTAAGGCTTATTATAATAATTAATAGTAATGTATAAAATTAGGAAAATAAGAAGCAAAATGATTTTAAGTAAGTTAAATTATTATGTAGTGATTTTATTAATTGTTATTAATGCTTTAATCTCTCTTTAAGCAACTATAAGCAACTTTTGTGAGTTAAGTAGGTGCTCCTTTTAGCGAGAATTAAATAATAATATTAAATAGCTTTAACATATGATTTAGCTTTTCTTACTATAACCACTTTCACGCAGCTTATATGATGTTAGGTGTTTCTTTTCCTCAAACTTAAAGAGAAGTTCTTAGGGGTGTTTTTTCGTCCTAAATCAATTTTAAGGTAATTATATTAAAGCATTATTAAGGAATTTAAAAGTAACTAAAGTCTCGGCGTTAAACATTAATATTGCACTATAAATTACTAGTACTATGTAACCAAAATTAAACTTCTTACTACCACTTTTAAGGTTGTTTTTATTAATAAAAAATGATTAAACACAAAAAGAAAAAAAAACTAATACACTCTGCAAAGATTCTTTAATGCTCCCTGCGTAGGTCACCAATTAAATCAGACCTTTTAGGGGTGAATTCGCACTGTTGTATTAAGTTGGAGAGAGCCAGCTACAGCTAAGAATAGAGACTCAACACCGCTAGTTCGTGCGCTAATACCCCTATGTGGGAAGGAGCCCTCCACAATGTGGTATGCGATCTCAGCTAGGAGCTGCTCGGAGGATTCTGGAATATGGAGATGACGGAGATTGATGAGCCAATTGCGCCATTTGAAAATGGCCCAGAAGAATGTGAAGCTGATGAGGAAAGGTGGGTACGCGAAGATCTTGATGTCGTAATGCTCCCACCATCGATAGAGAGAGATGAGTAAGGCGAAACCTAGTGCTGCGGAAGTTATGTATAGCCACAGTTGCCATGTTCGTTTATTCTTCTCGCTCCATCCATGGACTCGCGGAGGGGGACAGAGTGGGATTGGGAGTAGATGTGAAGTCGTCAACGAGGGTTGGGAGTCTTTATCCATTGTATCGGAAGATTCTGGAAGCATGTTGGCCTGGCTCAGAGATGCGGTAGGTATGGTTTGGGGTTGTTTTTCCATATCTGAAGTTTCTGAGGGTGTTTTGTTTGGGGAGTTAGGGGCTATTTATCTGGCTTTGACTGTGGAGGTGTTGAAAACGAGTTTGAAGCTATTCACTTTCGAGAAAGCAATCACATCAGTTTAACCACATAGAAAATGGCAATAATAATGAAATACAAGAATATGGCTAAACCACGGATGTTACGTCCACGTTGTTCACCATTAGAACCCCTGTCACCTTCCCCAAATAGGCCAATTCAACCACACAAGGCTGAAGACGGCTCAATTCGAACTAGCGCAATATTCGAGGACACCCTCACCTCGAGAATTTTCTATATTCGAATTGCTTCCTTCACGACCGCAAACAACATGGAAAATACGCAGAAATGAATCTCACAATTGCGGATACTCAACTGGCCTCATCTACGACTCATGAGGACCTTATTCAAGGACAAATGACCTTCATTTATCTGCAGAGCTAAAGAATCTCCAACGGCGCCTTCCAACGGCCACCCGCGACCCCCCAAAGAAGAAAAGACAAAGAGACGACATTGACTACGATCTTAGATGATCAGCCTAAAGGTTTGCTAGTAGTGGTAGCCCAACAACTCCTCCAAAGAATAAAGAAAGGGGAGAAGAAAGGGAAAAGACGAAGAAATGACAATCTCCCCGGGCCAAATACCTGCGAACCACCCCTCGAACACCCGAAATACAACCTCGCATCCTGTTCCCAAAATGATTTGCAACCTCCTGTACCTCCGCAACCGAAGATTGGATGCATGGTAGGCTGGATAGCATTGAAGTAAGAGGAATGAGCCTCGCGGCTCTACTCGACAACTCAAATTTCCCAACGACCTCGGAAGAGGAGAAGACAAATGATCGTCCACCCCCAAGACAACCTCAAGTCTATCTGCAACTCCCAAAACCACGAAATCAAGAAAGCCTTCAAATTTACCCTCCCTTCAACCAAAACAGATCTGGCCACCCAGGACAGTTGGTCAGGGTACGCGATACCAATACCGCTACCAATATGGCCTTCCTCCACCATCTCCCTAGCCTGGCTCAGCAGACTGGCTTTCTTCACTTCGATGCAGCCATGCACCGCAGTTCTTGCTCTATCATAATTCGGCGATAATCGTTCATCGAAAAGCCAAATGTCGTGCGTGGGACAGACTGAGTGCCACCAACGTCGTGGCTTCGATGATAGGGTAGAATGTTCGTTAGCCCTAAGGCCACGACATCACTGTACGTCAAGGATGGAACCAAACCATCAACAGCAGTGGATGTGAGATTTCTTGGCCTTGATCTTGATCCTGAGATCCTGCTTCCTCCATAAGTAGCTGGCTGTTCCGGTTGGAATATAACTGGAGGTGCTGGTCTTCTACTAGGCGCCGGCAACAAGTAGTCAGAGTAAGGAGCTGGAGCAAGTCCGTTCTGGCTGTATGGAACTTGACGAAGATTGTTCTCATTGCATAATCTCGAATAGTCTGGGAAATCAGCAAGTGCTCATCAACCCTTTCATTTGCTTCATCTAGGAAGTCTTCTCACATTCAATGTTCTCCTTCCTGACTCGAAGCTCATCTGTCCGTAACTTTTCCGCTACCAACATTACAAAGTTTCCAACGAGTGGAACGTTATCTGGGTCTTAAGTTAGCCAGAACGTTGTTTCTACCCAAGGATTGGAAAACTCACCAATTATGTTTTTGACGTCATCGTCTCGTGCCACACAGGCCAACTTATGATAATCTTCAAATTTATGGTCTTGAGCTCTGTGCAACATCAGTTTTACTGGTGCACTCCGATCTTCTCCAATCCATCTTTGTTGGGTTGCAAAGTCCGGAAGGTGAGCAAAGACACCGACCTTTCCAAGTTGGACGAGCATTGCATCGCTCGCCTCGAAGAAGAGATCTCCGTACTCGCCGTTGTAGCCGGGTGGCCGGTTTTTCATTCCGCTCCACAAAACCTCTTTGATGGTACCTTGGTGAATACCTAGTCTAAGGCCTCCCAAGACAAATAGCTCGGCTTCCAAAGTAGCACCAATTTGTAAAACAAGAGACGCCTGGGGATGGCCTTGGGCGACTTCGATGCTTCGGTCGCGGAGTTGTAGGTGGGCTATGGTCATTAGCAAATGGAAACAACGAAAGTCTGGTATACATGTTAGGAGAGGATATTGCTTACGGAGCTTTATTTCTGGCACATTATAGTCCATATTGAGGTTTTTTCGTGTGTTTTCTGCTTCTGATCTCTTGTTTCTGGGATTTGATGATCTTGGCTCGCAGTTGGTATGAGAGCAGACTCCAAGTTCTGCTGGCGCAAGGCAGATGGTTATTCTAGAATCCTGCGGATGATGCTCGCTCAGGACCGTGCTGGCATTGTAAGGACTTGACAAAAGCCTTGGATGTTCTTGGTGCTAGTTCATCTGAAGGAGGCAAATCGAGTCCTGGGAATTTCTTTGATGCACTCAATGGCTGTAGGAAAAGGAGGTACTCAGAGATATGGTTTGCAAAGATCTTATGTAATGGGAAGATGAAAGGAGCGCAGAGGCAGGGAGAGGTTGTTGTATTTCTGTGCGCGCTGTTCGTCAGCACGTTTGTGCGTCGAAATCGGTCTGAGGAAGTGGATCAAGTCAGCCGCTCAACTTGTTCACTGGAAAGGGCGACAGAGGAGGAGTGGTTTCTAGGAAGACATGAGGGGAGGAATGACAAACCAGAAAGGATTGCAGCGAGCAACTGGTTGTTACACCGCGAGGTTTGCTCAAAGCCTGGTGTTCTTGTGGGAGATTCTGTGGAAGAAAGACAAATCGGCGAGATTCTCAAAGAGCTGATCTCTGATCTGTTTCAAGACGAGACTTTGCGAGGAAGGAAGCAAAACAAAGCGCAAAAGGATTGAGTTTCAAGCGCGCGAGGGAGCCCGAAGCAAAGATTGAGTCTGGCGTTGGTATGAATTTCGGGTCTGGCTCTGCGAGGGAAGTTGGGTGTTTGGTGGTGGGGTTGGAAGTGAGATTTCAGACCGTGAGGCTGAGATGGCTGGTCTCTGGAGCAGGTTCATGGGGCATATCGAGGCCCCGCGCTAGTGTCCTCGCTTACCAGGAAGAGGAAAACAACAGCAACAATGGTCTGAGATAACCAGAGCTGATTTGAGGAGAAGGCTGCGTTATTACGAGGTTATTGTTCCATTTGAAAATATATGGTCTGAGGATCAAGACAGCGTTGAGAGGGATTCTTTCTGTTGAGTGGAAGGATTTTGGTGGCGAAATGTGTTCCGTGGCCGAGGATCCGAGAGGGGTTCATCGAGTCTTGGCATATCCCACAGGGCTCCTCCAGCAGTCTAGAGGTGAGAAGACGATAGTTGAGGTTGAAATATGGCCTGAAAGGAAGTATAGAGGTCTTCAGGATCAAGCATTAAGGGCACCGCCTTGGACTTTAGACGTCCCAGGTGCAGAATATTGCTTTGTTGCCCTAGCTCAGCACCTAGTGCCAAGACGCTTTCTGGAAAGATGAGCGAGTGCTGAATGCTTGGAAAAGCCCTTTCTTGTCAAGCTCATGAAATTCTTTCAGAGGCATGTATGCCGAGAGAGTTTGGGGGGGGGGTCTATAATTAGTTGATGAGAGGATACGGGGAAGTCACGACGGCGGGCTGCCAGGACTATGATTTTAGCTATGGAAAGCTCACAACTTCTACTCCTTAGATGAGAC
The DNA here is from genome assembly GCA_017366145.1 of Cadophora sp. M221. NCBI lineage: Eukaryota > Fungi > Ascomycota > Leotiomycetes > Helotiales > Ploettnerulaceae > Cadophora > Cadophora sp. M221. Next base: position 30,393 of record JAFJYG010000002.1, on the reverse strand, counting down.
TTCAGTGGGAAGGAAGTCTATGGAAGAGCTTGATGAGATAATTCAATGGCTTTGATAAGTCGGAGTTGGGAATTTCTAGTGGTTTCACATTTGAGGGTTTCACATTCAAAGAGCTAAGGGGCCTTCGATTTGGTTTTCAAAAAGTCAAATTTTTGTCTATTCTAGACACTGGGGCTTTCTATCATTCCTCCAGTGTCTTTCTCAAGGAAAGAAACCACCAGATCCAATCTATCCAACGATTTTGCGCTATCTAGAGGGAGACTTTTTGTAAGAAGAAACAAAACCGCAAAGCAGAAGAAAGACATGCACCAGGTATTTTCTGAACCCCACCATCAACGCCAAAAACAAGCCTATGCCCCTCAGAAAATCGGTTGATGATATCCGGATTTCTCAATGATCCATCCAACTCCAACGCCATCCCCCCATCATCACCATATGGTGATTGGCATTGCCTTAACGGATGCGATCCAAGCCATCAGGCTTCTTGCTCTCATCTGGACCCTTGTCTTTGGGATGTCTCTTGTTTCCCATCGATGGCGGTGGAGGAGGAGGCGAAGGAAGGGCTTCCTCAGCTTGAGGTGGTGGTGTTGATGGACGAGGATCAGCAGCAAGAGCCTCCCGAGCAAGACGCTTCTCCTCAGCCGCGCGACAGTCAAAAGTCTCCTGAATAGTGGGGCCGAAGCTCGAAGGACCCCGTGGTGCTGGGTGGTCGATCATGGTCTCGGTATTGTCTGGAATGCCAGAGAGGGCAACGACAGTCTGGAGGATGAGAGAGGTGTGCTGGACTCTGATGAGGGCAGCGGTAACTCGGGCTACTCGGCAAACTGGGGGGAGGTAGCTTCGCAAACTACCATCTTCCAGGGTTGTGGTTGGGCTGACGTCTCGTCTGTTATCTCTGAGCTCGAAGCGGCCGTCGTCGACAGGTGTCTCTGGAGTTTGAGGTCGGCCTGGGATGGGAGCGAGAACGACGGCTGGAATGGTGGGTGCGGTGGGAGGTTGTGCAATGCCGCCAGGGGAGTATGTGTACTGGGTGCCAATGGGGGAGGATGGTGCGGCGTCAATGTTGTGGTAGACTCGAGCTGGGCGGACTGGAGCCGGGCGGGTTGGAGTGGTGGGAGGAGATTCTGTAGAGAAACTTAGTATAGTACTCTACATGGGCAGTAGTAGGTGCAAGATAGGATATAACTTACGGGGTTTGTCCGAACCATGTCCTGGGCCAAAGCCAGAGCCAAAGCCGCCGAAGCCTTGGCCATTGGAGGAGCCACCGAAACCAGAACCAGAACCAGAAGAGGAGGAAGCCATTGCGATTGAGTTGACTGGGATTTTGGAAGAGAGGGACGAAGTGTTTATTGCGAGTTGGATAATTGCGCGAAGAGGAAAGTAAGAGCTGAAGTGCGATTGATGCTGTGATGTTGGAAGATCGATCGTGTCTGGAGATGTCGTGCGTTGGGATTTCGAGGCTGGAGGATCGAGGATCAGTAAGGCAACTCGAGATTTGGTGTGGATACCAGAGCTGGAGTCGAGAGCTGGATGGTCGCAATTGCGCGCAGATTTTTGAAGCCGTTGCTACGTGAATGGAGGCGTGAAATTTGGAGCGGCTATAATTCATCCTGCGGAGCGCGGGGCAGATTTTGGTACTTAAATGATGCTACAACAGGCCCAGGGGCGTCATATAGATTATTTGGAAGGATTACGACACGCAAAATTAAAAGGTCAGATTCTTTATATACAGAATTAATTTGCAGTTGATTTCTGAATGACTTTCTGGGTGTTGGTAAATTGAATCTGCGCAGCGCGGTCCGACGCTAGTCATTCGCTTAGCCAAAGGGAATAAACAACAATATCAAACTGAGCAAAACGACATTTGCGGAATACGACGAGTTCGGGATTGGCAGAATGAAAATGCATGCGCATATTATGGAATTGCTGATGGCAATGGATTGCGGTTTAATGTATTCCCAATGTCCTAACGACACGCCAAAAGGAAGGCTGTGAAAGCTTGCAGGAATCGTTCTAGAAACTCCTCGCCTATCAAGTCCCCAGAAATATTTAATTCTCTATGTCTCTCATCTATCGGCCACTATTCTGAGCTTTGCCCTGAGATATGACGTGTTGGCAGGATCTGTGGGGAAAAAAATAAAGCTGATAGTCAAAGTCGGCGCATGTCTCTGCTGATGCATTTTACTTGCTTCCAAACTAGGCTGTTTGGCGGTCCATAATGGGAGCTTCTATTAGCTGGCTTGGACCTGTTGACGGAAATGAGTGGAGCTAGGTGAGATTGACAGATAGGTGGAGTCGTCGCCGATAATGACGTACCATTTGCGGGAGGGTTTAAGGAAGTAGATAGGGGGGAGGGAGAATTGGGAAGAGCGGTGGTGGAGTCTAGGAAGGGGAGTTAACTAGCGGCTCGGAAGGCAAAATGGTGCTTGTACTGGATTTTATTTGGGCTCGGTGCGAAAGGCAACCAGGTATCCGCTCCTGAGCTCTTCCAGACTGCGTGCCGAGCGGCATTCGTAGATCGCGAGCCTAGATTTGGGAGAGTTGCTGATTGGATTTGCATTCAAAACCAGTAATGATGAGGAAAATTAAGTCTAGATGTATGCATTTTTGGACTTATGATAGACTTAAGTCGATGGAATCATTGCTCAATTGCAGCTGATGGGCAAGAATCAAGAGCTATGTCCACCAAGATCCAATCGCGCTGGGACCCCAAAACTCTCTCCATCGTATGCTCATGACTCTCTCCTTCGGCATTGATGCGGGCCCTATTGTTGGCTAGCAGAAGAACCATCCTCTTGCTCAACCTCCATATCCTCTGAATCCTCCTCAATTGGTGCAGCAGCTTCCTGGTGCTGAGTGCTGAGTGCGGCGGGGCCGGCAGCGCTCTCGACTTGCTCCGAATCGGCTGAATCCACTCCAGAAATTGTGGTATCTTGGTCCATTGGTGCAGCCGTGACCTCATCGTTCGATCTGCCAACAGCTACTGTAGAGTTGACAGAGGTGGCAGAGGTTGTTGGCGCTGGGAGTGAGAGGGGTTGTGCCTCGGGTTGGCTGAAGAAGTCTCCAGTGTGGAGAGGTATCCGCATGCGAGGGGCAGGAGATAGACTGACCGAGCTCAAACGTCTAGGTCGATCTCTGCGCTTTCTTAGGGCTGGTGGAGGTGCTGCGCAAAGTTTTGTCAGCTGAGAGATTGGGAAATGTTCAAGAGAAACTTACTCATGGCTCCGGGTGGTGGAGGAAGAAGACCCATGTTGGGAAGAGGTACAGGGTTCATGGTCGTCGATTTCAAGTTGAGAATGGAGGAACGCGAGGAATATTTCTATTTGATATTGTTTGCGGGGTGTTGTGAGTTGATTTGAAGGGCAACGGATATGTTTGATACTCTGGTGTGTGAAGACAAAATGGATGACCAATTCTTCAATGTGGGAACGAAAGCCGCCTTGAGGGAATAAAGCCTAAGTGGAAGCAGATTCACCGTCAATTTTGTGATCGTCTCAGTTTTGCTCTTGGGTGAATCTTCAAATAGAAGCCTATAGAAGCTAGTTAGGTTACTTGCTTCGCGGAGGAGTTTATACCGTATATTTGAATGCACTGTTTAGTTCTACCAGGAATGGATTTATAGAGTGGAATGAAAAGTAGCTGGTCAGTCCATAGGGGATCTACCAAGTACAGAAGAAATGGATGGGGGCATACCAGAAGAAATTATTCGGTGGCTTGCCCTTGATTTTTGGCAAAGTCTCGCGGTGCGGAAGTGCGGAAATATCATTACCATTTGGAGCAATTTTACTTTGCAGTCTCATGCTCATATAGTAGTTTCACGCCCCCTGCATTCTTAAATCTCTCACAAAAATTATACAAGTAAAAATCAGCCGCAAAATATAGTCAGAAGCCTCCATATAGCGCCTTAGTTCCATCGCTGTTGGCTCACGAAGGCGCTATCAAATAATTTCCGGCTCACAACCTCCTTCTATGACCCAAAGACCAGCTGCGGACCGATATATTTCCATGTCTACTATTTTCAATTTATTCCTTCCATTTTTTATTCCCCAACTGCTTGTTGAAGACTGAAGAGATGCCACCATGTGGAGCTGGATGGAGGGGACGAGCCCGTTTGCTACAGCGCCTGCATATTCCGGCGACAACGCAAGATGGTCGTGAGCTGCGAGTGATCTTCCCACAGAGTCTGCATATATCGGAGACAATAGAAGCAGCTGTTTAGACGTTGTTTGGAACTGTCACGAAGCTCGTGAGCGAAATGACGGGTGTTGGGAGGCCTGTTTGGGTTTCTGCGATCGCAACAAAGGGGTTGGTGACTTGACCAAGCTGGATGGGGGTTTCTTGGGCTCGGAGATTAAAGGCAGATGGGCCTTTTTGGATAAATTGAAGTCTGTCAAAATCTCTATCTGGTCCCTCTGAAGGTCTCGACTTGGATGGTAGGTTGGGTGTTTTCGATATATGCGTTAATAGCTGAGATTCGGTCGTCGACTTGAGCGAAGGTGCTGGAGTATGTTCGTTCCACACCAAGAACAGTGACTAGATCACCTGTGAAAGTTAATGCCATGATTTCAACGGATTAAACTGGAATAGGACGTACCAGAGATCTTGAGTTCAGATCTGGCAGCCAGAACGGCGCCAGTTGAGGCTTGGCCTGCCATCTTGATTGCGAAGTTAGTAAGATTAGGGTTGATGTACTGATACAATGATAGATTTCTTTGATGAGCCTGTGGGTGCAATTTTTCAGGAAGTTAGAAACGTGGTATTTGGAGATATTTCGAAATATTTCGAGGCCACCGAGCAGATTTGTTGAGCAGCCGCACCGCTCGCTTAGCGAATCGCTAGAAAAATAGTCCAGCTCATCTCGACATATATGACGGTGACTGAATAAGTTGCCTATGTGTTTCTATTCCACAAGAGCAACGCCATTGCTACCTATGCTAGAGTTAACCCATGCTTAATTTCTCCATGCTCTTTACTGCAGGATTTAAAATCAATTTCTTCTGAAATTTTCGGCTTCAAAAGGGCTTTGAACTTTTATCCAAATCAAACCGAAAGACTTATACTGGTATTAAATAGTCATGCCTTTATATAGCTTCATTTTTGCGAATCGTAGAGGCGCAAATACTTGTTACTGGATGGAAATTGGCTGGTGGCCTTTGTATTTCTCCAGCATGTCTCTAAATCCAGAACTCCCCCATCACTTCTCTTCTCCACCCTTCTTGACCTCAGCCTCCTTTGGGAGTTTGGTGACTGTCGTGGCTTGCTGAGTATTAATCTCAGAGGCCGTATCAACGGGGCTCTTAGAGGTGCTGGCTCTGACTCGGAAAGGTATGAGATGTAGCTTTAGCATTTTAGCCGTAGCTTTGTGGATTCCGGAGCTTTTCTTGACAGCAAGCGCTGCGCTCGATTGGCTTGGACGGAAAGCTGGGAAGTTTTTGGTGTCCAGGGCATCTAGAGCTGCGGAGAAGGAGCTCATTGGTATAAGGACCTGTTTTTTCGCAGAGGACCGGAGCGAGGCTTGCTTGGCGCGCCGGGGCACTCGGGGTGGGAGGTGGCGGCTGTTACGATTACATGTTAGCTTGTCTGCTATTTTGATGGGAATTAGGAGGCCTGACAGATTGCTTACGGTTGCCCAGAGGGTTTGTGGATGTGTTTTGCGCCGACATTTTGACTGTTTCTTCTAAATTTGGCTGGCAGCTGCTCGAGTTAGCATGCCATCGTATGAGAAAAGAGGGGCAGCACGCTGCGCGTACCTTGGGATAAGTGGTTTGAGTTGGATTTACGCGCTGTTCACGAATGTTTCGAGGTGATTGTGTTCTCACGGCCCTTTCGACGAGTAGAAAATGCGAGTTTAGGAACCGAGAGTTCAAGTATGAAGGCCGATAATCGAGAGTCATAATTTCGCAGGTGAATAGGAAACAGCAGCATTTGTGAGAGAGCTAGCCATTCTGAACGGTAACAGCTGACGTTTTCAATTTGAACATGCAAATAATATGTACAAAAGGATTTCGGCAAAATATACAAGAATTATTCCCAAGGCTTCTGGCAGGACGGCGAAGAAATTGGGCAATTTTCGGGGGCTTCAACTTGATTGAAGACAATGAAACAGCCAATTTTATTTCTGCTCACTCACAGTAATGTCAGCAGACCCAGTACTGTGATATCCCTCGGTGGCGATTATCATGTAATCGTGAGCTCCCAGCTTCATGTTTAGCTTGGCCCAGGCGTCGAAATGGTTGCCGACCGTGACAGTCCCTCCGACTCGCTTGGATTGTCGTACACTCCAGTATTGCTGGAACGTTGCAGTACCCTTGATAGAAGGCTGATTGGTTCGGGTTGTTTGCAGAATATCGTAGACGGAGCCATCAGAAGTGACGCTTCCCTTCTTGGATGCAGCAGATGACGGATTGTAAGTGCCGTAGGTCTCCACGATGTAGTACTCTACAAGTGGATTCGTGGTCCAGCCGTAGAGGGAAAGATATCCGTTGCCTGGACAGGTCCATGTTCCATTGTATACAACATTCCTGCACAGATGATCGTTAGATCGGGGAAAGGAAATGTATTTGATGAGGCCTTACTTTGGTCCACCTGGGTTCCATCCCTTTCCAACAACCAAGTTACCACTTCCACTACTCCACTTGACAGTGTATCTGCCGCCTTCCAAGTTGTTGTAGCTGAATGAGCTGCCGTCACTCCAGCATGAATAGAAGAAACCATTATTCATGCCAGTACCTTGGGGAGTATCTCGATGGATGATTTCTGAGAAATCAGGAAGATCTTGACTTGGTGCTGCGAAAACAGCACTGATGGCTGAGAATGCCAAGGCAAAAGTAGAAAGGAGAACCATGATGAAGTTTGATAATGATCAAAAGGTGTGCGTATCTTTTTGGCTCCCTATACTACGGGGGACCTCATTCTTTTGTACATTCTCGACTCATCAAAGGCAAACAAGACCCAAGTCCTTCGCGTCCGATGATAATCTCGTTTGCTCATGGATCATGAGATCGCTTCAGAATTGGCAGAGACTGATCTAAGCATTTAGCCTTGGCGGCAATCAGATCATTCGAAACGCCGGATTGGATGCTTGTCACCAGAAGCAATATTGGCAGGTTCGTGGCGCCTTGGGTTAATTACCGGTACTTCGAACCTTGCCAGTCTGGGGAATAAACTCAGTGCCGATTGGAAACTCGTTTAATCTATGGATGTCAAAGTTTTGAGAAGGACAGGCATATGGGGCTATTAGTGACAACGTTATGATGCGGATAAGTTTCAATTATGCAAAGCTTCTATTTATCCGATGCACCGAGGGATGCTTCGTCATATACAATCGTGTTATAAGTGTCACATGGAAGGAGAAGATGCGTAATTTGCGGGGTACGATTTAGGATATTGTTCAAGCCCCAGGTTGAAATCCTCGAAGACCCAATCGCACTCTCCAAGGCTGTCTGTCTAGAAGTGTATTCTGTGGGATGATTGATGAATTATCTGCAGATATTATCCACGAGACATCGAGTCTGTTGGGTAGAGGGTGTTTGTGATGAGGTGATGAAAACAATAGTTCGTACCCGTGGCAGGTTGAAGAAGCAGAATAATATTTAGACCTGGCAGACCGGTTAAGAATAACAAGAGGTCCGCCTTGAAAAGCTGATCACAATCAAAATGTGTGATTAAGAAGGTTCATAAAGTTAAGAGGGTCGGAGGGCTAAACCGAAATACAAATTTCCGAGCCTTTAAACTTTATGCAACCCTTACAGTTTCCTCACACGATCTGAGATATCCTAAATAAGTTGGAAGAATCAATAGTCTTAGGAGGGTTGAGGAGATAGAACTAGTCAAACCTGCAAGTGAGTAGTTAACTAGGAGTTGGTAGGTTGACTTGAGCGAATACTGAGGAGGTGGGGTAGTAATTCGTCGCATACGCCGAAGCCCCCCAGCTCGAGTGCAACGATATTGGTACACTTCTTACTCTCATGAAGTGTGTGGGCTCAAAATTTGCCACGAATTGTATATATTCCGGTAAAATAGAACAGTTTTATTCTATGGGATCCATCTACGGCAAAGACTTCGCGTGTTGCCCTACGTCACGCTTATGTTCCTAATCATACCATAACTCATGAGCCCAAAAGAATCAGGAGAAGCCTCACCAAGGAAATCAAGTTAGCAGATCTGTAATGGCGGCCTAGCAACAGGAAGAAACCTAGAGAGGGAGCTAAAGATTTGCGTTACAGATTGTAGCTCCGATGTTATCTTGATGCAATCGCTCAGCAGTACTTTCGTGGGCTTTCTTGAAGTGGCGATCCTTTATCCTCTCTTTGTATGATTCGTATTTGTCATATGAAAGAGCAACCGACGAGATTGGCATGCCTTCTGAGATGAAAAGTCAACAGGACTTTGGTGCCTTTGGATATGTGAGGGATCGTATCTGCGGATTCTAGGAGGAGTGATCTGGCCGTGACGAGCTGCTGATCGGATTACAAAGGAGGGACAAGATCTCACCAAATGGAGGATGTTTTTTTTGGGGTACAAAGTAGCGAGTTGATGGTATCTCCGGACAAGATTTTGTTGTTGGAGATCGGTTTCTGCTAAGCGAAGAGGGGCGAGATGTAAAGCTGAGAGAGGAAATCTTATTTGAAGAATATATGTGTATGAGAATGAGAGTGTAATGGTGATGGTGCCCAATATCTTGGAGCTGGGTTGTGTGGTGAAGAAGTGGAGGAGGCAGAGGTGCTCGGTGTTGAATATGGCTCCAAAATACTTCAGCTGAGATCGTGGACTTGGGTTGAGTCTCTGCCATGTTTCAACGCCGTATGAGGTAGTTCTGAAGAGTTTTGGGTACTTGGGAAATTCTGCTGGTGGAGTCATGTTAACCGTCATTGTTGGCGAACGTCATATCCTAATGGGCTATGGTGCAGATAGGAACAAGAGAGCTTGCATCGAACACACTTTTGGCATGAGGATTCCGACTCATCGCTCTGAAGATGTTGGCTAGATGCTTGAAGGTAGTTTGTTCTGAGTCTGCTTCTGACACCTAAGCAGGTGGGCGATGGCTTCATATAGGTAGATCTGTTTGTATGCAAGGCTCTCTCATTGTGGAGACAACGCTCCTTCCAAATGAATCTGATGGACTCAAAGAACAGAAAGACAAACCAGAGAAAAATGAGAGGATCCTCGCACCTCAATGTTTTCTTGTCTTACATTATATACATCCACGTCTTTCTTGCGTTGTTGAATCATACCGTGGAATCAACCCCACCATCCTCTCACTTGTATCAATTGCAGAACGCGGAGACCGAGGATTGGTATCCAACACCCGACGGAGGGTCAGAATCTATGAGTCGAGATCGAATGGGTAGCGGTGTGAGAGGACATGCAGGTTGTGAAATGGAAATGTGTTGTCGGTGAAGGCGCGTGTTGACGAAAAGAGGGGTTGGAGGAAGGATGGCTAATCGGAAGACGATGAAAACGAATCAGGGCATGGGTTGTCCATCACAGTTTGACGTTTCTCTTGAGTCTTTTGGGCCTGGGTCTGGAAGTAGTCGTGGTGAATGGATGCGTATGTATTCCGTGTGCGCGGTTTCTATTCGACACTTGCCGAGTTGCGGAGAATCAATCTGGTTTGTACTTGTACAAAGGTACCCAACCAAGCAGGGGCTACTTCGCGATAAAATACCCCCAAAAATGTACGAGCTTCAGGTTTCAAAGCCCTGTAATTGTTGCCATTCAGGTTACAGTCAGTGGAAGTTGTGTATTGCACCGCCACCATTCATTTTCTAGGATTCAAGACGTACCTAAGGCATAGAATCATCCCAGCTAAGCATGCTATTGTGCCAGTCTGAAGGATTTTACGTCTTTATCGCTCTGGTTTTTTGACCGTTGTCATTATATTCTTGCTGACATTTCTCAATTTGCTGTCAATGAATGACTGGAATGTTTGAAGTTGTCACAGCTACCAAGCAGGTTTACGTTCCAACTAAGTATCGAGGGGATTGAACTTCTGCCTGGGGTTTAGGGTGTTACCGCAGCAGGGATCGAATATAAACGGGAGAGTCATGAATTATCACGGAGATTGCGAACAAGTTGTAGAAGAGCATGTCAAAAGGATGCCGAACAGATAACGCAATGCTCTTCCTTAAATAGGCTCATGTTGGGACTTGTGATGGGAAGCGTGGAGTACAGTCTTTCGGTTTTGTGACTAACTTCTTGGTTTTGGGCAAAGACTTGTCAAATTCTCGTCCCATTCACTTCCTTATCTGGGGGAAATAAGCCTGGGACTATCTAGGGAATATAAATACAAGCTTCTTGCCATGATTCAGAGACAATTCTGATGGCCTCGTTTCAGGATGAAGTACTATGTCTTGAGAGAGCCTGGGAGGCTTGAGTTTTTCTCTATCAACGAGCTTCAAACTTGACGTATTAGATATCAAGGCGACAGGAATGACATGTACGATCAAGCCAAGAGCAGGCTGGGAGCTGCTCAGTATCTTCTCTACTCACTTGGTGCTGGGAATTGACAGCGGAGAGAGTATTGACAGCACTTCGTTCTCCAAGAACTCAATACCTTTGAAAGCCTCTCCCTGCCTGGCACACAGCAGAGCAGGTTCATCCAACAACCTCTCCATCTACAGCATCCTGAATTAAAAAAAAGCTCTGAAACAGCTGGGCAGAAATGGTTCCAACTTTCCATGCTGCGGCATAGTTCTGTTCCTTCGAATTTAAGGATAGGCATTGAATCAAACTTCTGGGACTCTTTTATATACGTCACATCAGAGACCTACTTAAATTTCAACTCCTATTCCCATCTTCTTTTTTCCCTTTGGGTTTAGTGATTGACCCCATTCAACAGCAGTATTCCCTCCTCTCGCTAGAGGGATCGATTCACAAACCGGGGTCTAAACAGCCAGTTCTAAACTCTTGTTTCCCTATATATATATATGAGCGGTACACGGAGGCGGAAGATCAAGACTCGCGATAAAAATGGGCCGGGTGGTCTAATGTGGTTGGTAGCAATAAAGCGTATGACAGCCAAAGGATAGGAGATTTTTGAGCTGGATATTAGTGAATGGGGTTAACAGACTTACTTGTGGCTTTTTTTTAGCGATAAGGCGTAGGTGAGACTCATGGGGAATGATGTCAAATTTCCAAGTCGTCGGGTGTAGAGCTGGCTGGGGAAGGCGGGAGGGAATCAGTGAAGGAAGGGATCACCCATCACCATATCTTGTGACAGTCTCTTCAAGTATAGACACCTTGGAAAATGTTGTAAAATAGCAGGCCATGCCTGTCTAGGGTATAAAGTGGCCATCGAGTTTTCAGACATCGGTATGGGATAACGGATAACGCCAGCGGCACAGCTTCGTATTTATCAAGTCATCAAATTTCTAGTTGAGATACAAGCACTGTCACAGTCAATCAATGGGAGTTCAGTCACAGATTAATCACTGGAAAGACTGAAGGTCAGAGATGAAGACAGTATCATTTATTCCGCACTGGACAAAGGCCATTCATGATCAAAGTGATCATGACCCACAAACCAAATTGCGCCTATACGCCAAAGCACCTTCGCTATGCCCCCTTTACACGGTATGATTTGCTATGAAAAGCTCCCCTGAAAAGAAGACAAGAAGATATGGACCTGAGTGTTTACCAAGCATCAGCGCCGCTGCCGCCGCCTTGGCTAGCAGCAGCGACAGCATCATTGACCGCCTCGCCCCACTCGCTACTACCAACAGCATCTCCAAATCCATCATCGGCAGTATTTCCACCAGATCCTTTGGCAATCTGAGCAAAGCCTTGGGTTGGTTGTTGAAAGCCTACAGATCCACCGTTGCCGCCATCCCGGGAGGGTCTAGGGGCGTTTCGCTGAATGTGAAGTCAGTAATGATTCGCAATAAGAGAAGGTATTGGGAGGAAACCTACCCATTCATCAACGATAGCCTGGATCAATACCTTAGCCTTCTCAGCGGCAGAGCTGTTACCAATGATGATGAGAATAACAGGGGTGTGGGCCTTTGGGCGTGGCTCAACCTTCTCTGGCATCTTGATGTCCTCGGCACCAGATTGAGACGTGAGTGTCTTGATCATAGTACCACTCTTGCCAATAATAGCACCAGTGCAGCCAGATGGAACCTCCATTGGGTGATCGGCCACAGGTGAGTTGTCATCCTCTACGGCCTCCGAGGTTGGAAGAGCCGGGTCAACAATCTCGATAGCATGGCTACCATCACGGGTGTAGGCTGTAGCAAGTTTGAGTCAGCTACAGTCAATAGAAAAGTCTTTGCGATATAGATAAGGAAGGAAGGGAGAAGGGAGAAGGACAAATGAAGGACAGACTTACCCTCCATGCGATGACGAAGGTAACGGACAACGAAGTTCCATCGGGGGGCCCAGTAGAACTTGGTAAGACCTGCAACAACCTTGCTACCCTTATCTTTCTTGGCCTCTGTGGCATTGGCTGCATGATCAGCGTAGATGGTAGTACCGAACTCATCGTTAGATATCTCGGTATCGGCGAACTTGACGAAGGCACGGGCAGTCATGACTCCATTCTCAGCTTCGTAGAAGTGAACACCGATATCAATCTTGCGGCCCTTGTACTCGGCCTGGTGGAAGTACTCGATGTTATTAACGACATTGTCTAGAGTAGCTGGGATGTGGCGGACGATCGTCGAGTAGAAGAGCTCCTTGTGGATGAAGTTGAGTAGATCAACACGGTCTAGGGCAACCTGGTTGAGGAAGGATTAGCTTGGGCCCCACACTAAAGTGAGATGTTGATGAAGCTCTTGACGCGACAAGGCAAAGAAGTAACACGATATTGGGAAGCCCAAATATGGGATGGAGACGCGTCGTAGGTAGTGTTGATGTGGGGGCTGAAGGGTCGTGACATACCTCACGCTCATCACCAGTCAAGTCCTCATCGACCATGAAGAACGCCTCATCCTCGGTGTGAGGGATAGCATCGAACTCCTTGGCGTTCTTCGCATTGCCGTCATCGTCAGCAATGAGAGCGAAGGGGTTACCATTAGTGTTGCGTTGAGCAGGACCGGCGGCCTTCTTGCCCTTCTTGCCACTGCTGGGTGGGACGTTCTCCTTGTGATTGACCTTTGATTGCGCCATGTGTGCGGTGCTGTATTGCAGTGCTGAAATGTTGCTGAGATCTCGAGGGGACTTTCGAGATGTTGCGCGAAGGTGGTTTCAAGGACCCGGACGACGTGGAGACTTTATACTCCTGGCTGGAGACGAAGCGAGCAGGCTAGTGCCCCTTCCGTTCTAGCATGAACAGGTCGAGGAGCGTCTTGCTCCTTCGGCCGGGTTCTACTTCGGGAGAGCCTCTGGTTGGCTGGCTGGTGATGGATAGGCTGGAGTAGAGGAGGACAGGAGAGCAGGGCAGGGCAGAGGAGAGGACAAAGGATGGGAGACGAGAGTGCGGGAGGTGAGATGATGGAAAGGGTGGGCCAACGGCCTCCTGCATATTATGATCGCATTGCAAACAGACAGGTAGGCAAACAGCCAAGAGTCGATAGGATTCACGCCTCGCTCAGGTTATTTACTGCTTTGAACCCATACCTGGATACATGAACTAGACCTGGAGACCTTGAGGACTACACGTCCCCTATTGACTTCATTAAAGCTTTTAGCTCGCTTTATAGACATGGGAAAGTAAAAAGCCATCAACATTGGCCATGAACATACCCTGATGCCATTTGAATACATTCCATGAGACTTACTACGCTCATGAACTCACCTACAAGACAGAGATAGCTAGCAACGGGTAACGCTTTATCTCTGGAAGACTTTTGACCTTCGTTCAATCCAGGAGCCCCCTTGCCTGGCTCGGAGCTTTCAAGTAGACAATACTGAAGGTGCCAGAGCATTTTGAACCAACATTTGAAACACGCGGACTTTTATTTGAAATAAACATGCTCCTCAGCCGAGGCTAAATATCTGCGCGATGTTGTTTTCGATGCCTACAGGAGCGATAGATACAGAGGCAGAGAAAACGGCCCTTCGAGGACTAGATGCGAGAATTAGAAGGTGTGATCCCCCCCTAAATTAATTCTAATAGCAGACCTAAATCCATATTGATTCCCTCTTCAAGCCCTCCCAAGTTAAGAACTTCTCGCCCTAGATTCGATTTTCAACACGAAAATCTTGCGCGCCAAGCCAAAACCTCCCTCCAGAAGCCCAACCACCAGCCCTTCATCATTGACGCTCCTACCACGCTTCTCCCCGAATACTCTTCCTCCAGGACCCCACAGCACGCCTTCATGCGCCTCAGCAGCGGACCTCTCCCCTCTACATTTAGCTTATGTTGACACTCAGCCTCGCTTACGTCTTGGCGTCTTTCGTGCCACCATGCGGGCAAATCTCGCACTCCTCGTCAGTCTGGAAAGACCGCAAGGCACATACATCCTCAATTAATGATTCAGGTCACCTTAATGTACAGGAACAGCTTGGGAATTACTAAAGAGCAAAATCGTAGAGTGCGGCTTGAACTTGATAGTAAGTGTTTCGAGGCTTACGTTGGCCCTTCGACCGAACAGTCTAGTCTAGACACTAGCTAATCCACTACACGAGGCACTAGGAATATCTAACCCCTCCTACATAAGTTTTCATTCTAGGCCGTGCTTAATATGCTTAGATATTTAGATTAGAAAATAGACTCAGCAGCGAAACTTTCCCCAGCAGGCAGACATGAGAGCAAACCACACAGCCCATTCCGAATCCCCACGATATCCGTACCTAAGCTCCTTCAAGTCCATCCATCATACACCATACACCATACACCGTATCCAGATTTATATTAAATAACCTAATACTACATGTATTTTATTGCAATATCTCTCTCGTCTTTAGAAACCTGCACGTCCAACATCTGCTCGGCTATCCTCTTTTAGAAACACCAGCACCAGCGTAACCATCTCTTGAAAGCTCATGGCTCTCTCGGTACTTCGATCAAATGTAGGAAGCATGAATGTGATAAGACCAATTCTTTTTTTTAGAAAAAATATTCTCTATAAGGGGAGAGAATTTACGAGACGGATTGATTCCAGTACTCATTCACTCGGCATGGCTGGCGGGGTAAAGAGAGTCCACTACTCCCTCATTCAAATTATCAAAAGTATCAGTGTGTACCTGAGTAATTGTGACAATCATGAGAGTAACAAATAAAAAGAACGAGCTAAAAAAATTTTAGAGGTAGAGAACTGGTGGGGAGATATTGCGCTGCTGACAACTCGCTTCGCAAGCACCACTACTCCACTACTGTCCATTTTGTGTGAAAAGAGTCTACTTCCCTCACCCTTGCTCTCCAAAACTCCCTCCTCCTTTCCCAATCGAGTCATAAATATCCCCAAAAGAAATATCCTACCTCCCTATAAAACCGAAAACCAAATGATCCTCCCCTTTCAAATCATCTATCAAACAAGCGGCTCACGCGATCCAGAACCACATCCCCGAAGACGCAGACGCATACCCATAGGCAGAAATCGATCTTCTTGCATGTCCTCGTTATTCCGAAAAAGGAGATGCCATGGAGATATTCTTGCGCCTATAAGCTTACGTACAGGCGAGTCTTGGAGTCATGGTTCTCTCGTGCAGTGTGTGGTAACGGCTTTCTAGGTGCTGTGATGAATAAATACCATGGAGTTACTCCCTGTCAGTTTTATTGTGATTTCGAGTGGTAGGTCAACATACGTAGATCTCGGCTGAGTGAGGGAATTGCTGCCGACTGCTACTCATTAAGAAGAGCTCCAATAAGGAGGGTGCTATGTCTGCGGAGAGAGTTTGGATCTGACTCTGAGTCTCAAGAACTGTAGTGGAGAGGGGGCGAACCGGTAACCTTGTGGAAAGTACCGAAGTCCATCAAGTGCCTCGCAGTCTCCGGAAAGAATACCCCAGCTAAGGTAGCGTCAGCAGAAAACAATGGAGAAATTTCACATCACACAGCGTCAAGACAGCAGTCTGTTCATGGGTATTTGTTTTGATATTACACCTGCCTACGTCTTCTGACGTTTCTTCTTGGTAGGTTTCCCATCGCCTATACTCGAGACAACAGTATCATCTAATAGCTCAGCTTGCAATTGCTCCTCAGCAGCTTCGGCATCATCTTCATCCTCACGATCCGAATCAACCTCGCTGTCTTCATCTTCAGAGTCAAGACCGAATGCCTGATCGACATCATCGACAACATCATCGAGTCCAACACCGCCATCGTCACTACCGAAGCCCTCAAACTCCTCGTCGTCATCTTCGGCATTCAGGGCTGACGATTCCAGATCTGCCATCGATGTGTCTGCGACGGATGTGCCTGCAACGGATTCGTCATCACGTTTCCGCTTCTTGCCCATCTCACCGAGTCTACCAGCACGACCTTCGACACCTGTCTCATTCTCCGAGCCTTCCAGCAAAGGCGGAGGTGTGAACCAAGGAATCTTCCCTCTCAGGAAATCATTCAGGACCATCTTCGCAACACCATCAACATCCGGCTCTCCACCGTGTAATAATCTTCCGCCTTTGCGCGCCAGTAACTCCAGGAATTCAATGTGACCGTTGTATCCTTTCAGTTGGTATGTTCGTTCGATATGTTGTGGTTTTGTTTTGCTCAGGACAGCTGGGATGTACTGCTCTGGGTTCTCGACGTTCTCAACTCTGACTACACCACGTAACAGAATGTCTTGTGGGGTGTCTGTGCTACTTGGTGGGACAACACCGGGACAGTCGATGAGATAAATTCTCTTCATCAGTGTGATGTATTGCCATACCTTCGTCTCACCTGGAATAGGTGCGACTGTGCAGACTTTCTTCTTGCGGAGGGTGTTGATTATAGATGACTTTCCGGTGTTGGGGTACCCGATGAAGCCTACGGAGATCTGTTTGCGGTCTGAGTGGAGGGAGGAGAATTGGCGGAGAAGTTGTATTAGGGAACCTTTCCCAAAGGAGTTTGTTATAGATGCGTGGAAAGCGAGAGTAGGGTAATCTTTCGAGAGGTTTCTAACCCATGCGGCCTGAAATTGTTAGCATTGATACAGCAAAACAAATTTCGTGTGATGCGATGTATGAATCATTACTAAGAAAACCACCACAAGCCACTAGTAAAAGCGGAAGTGGCCTTCAACTCAAACGAAACAGAACCAGACTCTTTACGACAGACTCTCCAAGACGGTGAGCTGTCTACTCAAGATCCGAGGACCAGGAGCGGCGAGAATGGAGTCAATCTACCAAAGTTGTAACAGACAATCTTCCATTGCGAAGAGCACACGAAATGCAGAAGGCGCCTTGACTTAACGATGGAACTGGGCAGGAGGGGGAGAAAGGTATAAACTTGACTTACAGCTACACCGGTAGGGACCAAGTCGCACTTGTTCAGAACGAATATCAAGTGTTTGTGCGGTGCCTCATCTTTGATGTACTTCTCAACACTTCGACACCGCGTACCAAGAGGATCTCTAGCATCCAGAACATGAATGACAACGTCGGAGGAGTCAATAACCTTGTACAGCTCATTCCATATCCGCTTGCTCTGACCCTTATTGAAGATAGCTTCTCTCGCACTTGAGATATAGCCATGATCTGGGATGGCGGACTCTCCAATTGCCTCGGAATCTGCGGCCGAGTTTCCGCTCAGTAGCTGAGCTTGTTCTAGGCGGTCAAGGTAGGTATCATGGCTTTGTACACTTTGCTCGGCCAGGTCTTCCAACGAACTGACTCCGATCTTAACTCTCTTCCTTTGCGCATGGGGACCAAAGACGTCCCCAAAAGGCGAAGCTTCCACGGTCATCTTGGCCTGATGTTGCTTCAATCCATTCTTGCCTTCACCATCTCTGATCAAGCTCATGGGCAGCTTATTCGATTTGAGGAGGACGGAATAGGGATCGGAAGCTCGCTCGGCCATCGCTTCTCGGAAGGAGTTGAGGGCGTCTTGACCAATGACTCGAGAATTGGTAAACCATTTCCGGTTGGGCTCGATTCTTGCGACGGGGACTTGTTTGCTCTGGAACTGCGCAGACTGTGTGAGATCTCCAGCAGCGTTATGTCGACCAGATCCAGTGTCCTTGAACATCTTAAGGGTCTTGGCCTGCTTGCCCGTCCTGTAATTGAACATGATTAGCTATTGCATCCATTGGAGAAGCATTGCCCAAGCTGCTAATGATCGCATCTTGCGCAGAATATCCAACGTACCTGTAGAAATTCTCCCCTTTCACTTTGACGTTCGCCATCCCGTCACTGCTCTTCCCCTCACGCACCTTGCGCGAGGCTTCTTTCTTCGCTCGACCCATGATTGCAGTTGTGTGGTTGTTGGGTTTGAGGGAGAAGAGAAAGCGGGCGAGCAAGAATTTCTAAAATGTCGAAAAAAGTTCAGGCGCTAACTTATCGGCACGTGTGGCCGGGTGGCTTGACTTTGTGGCTTGACCCGACTGCCTATGGCTCAAATCGCGCTACGGAGAGATTTCCTCCAACTGAGAAGATCAAGGACAGCTTCAAGCTTCATCTGCGCCAAAGACCTCTACAGGTCATACAACCATGCCTCCCTCATTATCCAGAACCTCCCTGAACTCATTGAGTCGGTGCAGGTGTCCGTCCAACACAATTCCTTTGCGGTCCTTCTCGACAACACCCTCTCTCGCGTCAATCGGACCAGAAAACCCCAAGTTCATCGAGATTCCAGTGCCTCCTCAACACCAAGCCCTTCCGAAAATCGACGTCAAAGGAACCCTTCCTCCTCCTCGAAATATCTTTCACCCTCGAGCCGGCGATAAGACCTCCCCCGAGTACCTGGCGGCAGTCACCCCTGAGCCACTCTCGCGCAGCACCCCCCAAAACGAATTTGTGGCATGGAAGCGTCGAATGGCAGAGTCCAGGCGGACGAACTTGAGGGAAGGATTGGTGGAGCTTCATAAGAGGAAGACGCTTCAAGACAAGATGGTGGCAGCACGTAGCAAGAACAGGAGCATAGCCCGAGAGAAGGCGCTACATGCTCCTCAACGAGAAGACGAGCGCCTCACCAATCCCACCGTCACGGAATTGAATCGGACTCTACAAACAGGGCCGGTTCCGGATCCAGGTCGTGCGACTCGACTGGTGGAAAAAAAGGCAAGGGTGGAGGCAATTGCTTTGGCGAAGGAAGAGGAGCGGAGGGACGCTCTTCATACACTGTACATGAACGCGAGAAGTTTCATTACTTCCGAGGAGGAATTAAATGCGGAGATTGAGAAGGTCTTCGTCGCGGATCCCCACGAACGAGGCAACATGGACAGCAACATCTGGACTGCTGTGAGATCTCCTCCCACAATCCAGCAAATGTTGTCACAAGTGAACAACACTCAGAAGGAGGCTGTGAAATTCCATGCTGGTCCAGCCGCCTTAACTGGACAAAGGATGAAGAAAATTGCACAGGAGTTGACTGGGGGGAGCATGGATTAGAAGGGATATACTGTATATTAAGAGAGTTCAAGCTCCAATGTATGAATACCTAAGCTGTGACAATGGCTCATAGCTTTCTTGATATTTCTTAGGGCTTCTCGGTCATACTATCTGCCTCTTATCAAAGGTTTAACCCTCAGCATGACCAAGTGGCCTAATTAAGGTAGACAATGGAGGACACCAGGGTGGCTTCATCAATCTCATAAGTTTGTCACATTTCAAGTTTTAGAGCAAGTTCAGTTTTGGGAAGCGGCATCAGGTTCTAGTTTTTCTTGAGGCTACCATGGCTTCTTCAATTAGCAGACCATGTTTGACTGCGCTCTTAAATAAACTCCACCAACCAGGTTGCAAGTCAACACTAGCAATCAACTCTTTGTTCCACCCTATCTACACTCGATTCTCCTTGCACCTCAAAACCTCCCCCGTCAATCCTTCCAATCGGACGGATTCCACCTCCACTCATCCATCATGCCGGTCAGATACAGCTTCCTCCACATCTCCTGTAATGCTGCCTTTTCAGCCTCTCGTAATACATCCGGTTGTTCTACTGCAAAGGCTGAAGCCCAGATCTTCGCTTCCCTCAACGTCATCACACATTCCTCGTACTGCAGAGAGCCAAGTATATCAGCTTTGTGTAGGTGAGGCAGGTAGTATCTCGTGAAGATGAACCATTGTTGTTTGAGGGGTTTTGGTAGCTTGTCGCTGGCGTTTGCTACGCCGAGGATGAAGGTTACTTTGAGTGTGGTGGGATCATCAATGAGGGTCTTTGTTTTGAGGTAGCCTTCTGATGGCAGGACTTTTGTCTGCAAAAAAGGAAGAGATTCCATTTCCAGAAGTAGGATTCTGTTCTTGCCCACAGGTTAATTTTGCTTAGGTCGTCTGCACAACCCATTGGTTACCTTCATGGGTATATATATCACAGATTGTGTTCTAGTCCCAATCACTATACAGAGCGTGGCTCATACAACGATCATGCTACTGTTCTTGAATCACTTTGAAATCGTCAGAATGGGACAATAATCAAACCCGACTTTCTCTTTGGGAATCCGGGCGCGGGAGCTGCTCAGTGTCAGTCATATTCTGCAAGTCACTAAGTATACTCTTAATCCTCTCACGATGCTTCAGGCAGGTGAGATATGTATATCTAGATAAAACCAAGCCATGCATTCAACGGCAGCAACGTTCAGCTACCGCCACCTTGTCAACACCCACTCATCCGTATACCAACCTGTGGATGCGCCAAGGTCTCCTGTGAGTCCGTAGTAGTTGTTTAGATAGTTCAGCCTATTCCAAGTCTCTCCATTCCCCTTCCAATATTCCAAGCCACTTTCATGACAATGTTGAGCTATGTAAGCTGAGAAGTCCTCTTTCCAAAATCATCAGCACAAAAGTTCATCAGAAAGGATCAAGTCTTACCTCCATCACGCAAAACCTCAACGGTAGCTTGAAATCTATCTCCAACCCACCCAAACCTACAACCCACAAAATACTGCATCATAAACCCCAAAATCCTCACCGCCGCCGTGCTCACCAACCCCGTCTCGCTATTCCTTGGAACAATCTCCAGAATATCGAAACCCTGCCCCCGCATCACCATGCCCCTCAAATATCCCAAATACACATCTGTCACCTCATTCCACAGAATCTCAAAACTGTCCGCTGAAATGGGTACTCCTAAGGCGGATGCGTCGTCTGCACATGATTTGGAAATGAGTTCGACGTTGGTGTTGAAGAAATCCCAGTTGACTTCCATGCAGAGACGCTGGAGCATCTGGCTTAGCTGCGGGAGTGTGAAGGTTCGTGGGCCCAAGACGAAGGTGGAGAGGTCGCGGTGTTCATCGGAAGGAACCTTGGTAATGAATGCTGGACAGATCATTTTGGTTTGGATCCTTGGGATGCAGTGCCTGCTCATGATGCAGGCGGGATAGGCCACCGTAACTTCGATTGCAGTATGGTGTCTTGAGGAAGATGGGGTGGAAACCGTTTGGTCTTTGACATGTCTGAGTCTCTGAGATTGAAGGTTTATGAGCAGTCTTTGGGGCATATTCACAAGTTCTTCTGTAACTTGTATGCCAACTCAGGTGACTCTGGATTAACAGTATAAACTTCACTATGCAAGATACAATCACAGAAAAATCCTAAATTTTTTGTAGTGAACTTCTACGCTTTCCCTAAGGCAATCTCATTGATTTAAAATACCATGCACCCCATCACAAAATCAAGCAATCCGTCGTTTCCGCTATCTAGCAATCTCCTTTGGAATCTTTTGAACTTGCCAAAGCATACTCCTTCAGTCTCTCCTTTGTTCTTCCCGTCCCACCTAGGTAAGTCAACCCGTTCTCTTGACACCAGTGCATAACATAAAACAGAAAATCTCCTATCGACCAGTCAGCCAAACGTTACAATATATTCTCATGCCATCTTACCTTCTGTCAGTAAAGCTTCCACAGTATCCTTTCCTCTCTCCTCTCTCTCATAGCCAGCCTTATACTCAACCAAGAATCTCAACATCGGGTTCAGAACAGTCTGCTCAATATCCAATACTTGATCTCCTGATTTGATCTCCCTGTAGAGTTCCATGAGAGCTTCGACTCCTTCAGCGGCTGCTTTTCAATACTGATCGTATACTTGACAGATGTGATTCCACCATTGCTGAGATCTCTCGGGTGTGGTGTCAGACATATCGAGCAGGAGTCTGTTCTGGTGGGAAAAGTCCCAGTTAGCCTCTAAGACCAAACGGCTCAGAGCAAGGAAAACTTGGCCGCTAGTTACACGGATCGGCACAGGTTTGGTAGCTACTTATTCGCAAACCTCTAGCGAGATTGTGCCTGCTGCTGTTTGAGCGTGACTAGTCGATTCAATGGGATGGCTGACTGATCGTGGAGTGAATGGTGGCGTAGCAGGATCTGGGACGAAAGTAGGTCGAGTAAAAGCAGACTTGAGACTAAACGCAGCTCCACGCATAAGACCAGCCTTTCGTTCTCGAGAATTAAGCCACTCCTTCAAATCTCTTGATTCCGAGACATTCTCGCCATTGTTGTTCTCCAGCTCGGGTCTTTGGCTTCCCGTGATAACTCGCGGTAATGCGCTGACTTGACGAGCTCGAGCATCAAGCCATTCCTTCAACGAGCTTATTTCTAAGCTTTCGGTAGCTGTGGAGCCCTTTAGAACTGTGAGCTGGTTCTCCTCTCGGTCCCGGCTCCAGTTTTCGGATTCCCATGCAAATGTCATGTTTGCTTCTCAAAAGAAATTTATAGGCGTGGGCTAACACAAAGCTTTGTGATTGCATCAACTTCGTCACAGCCCATTCGTCCTTCCAGTCGATAATGCAATGTTGTCGAAGCATCATCCTTGACTTATGAATGAGTATAAAGATCAATAGGAGTTGAAAAATGATGTCTTCGAGTCACTTCGACTTCTCTGGTGGCTTCATTGTGTATTTGAAGGCATGTCTTAGTCCTGAGAAACCAAGATCTCTATTTCCAAAACAAAATTCAATCGATTGGCCCTCTTGACTAAGAACCTGTTTGACGACACTTCTTGTTCTCACTCTAAGAATAGAGGATGACCACCAACTCAGAAATCCTCGACTTGAGTGTCAACATTATTACATATTCCCTGCCAGATATCGTACCCCCACTCTGCACCATTCCTCTTTTCTCTCAGACAGGCAATCACTATTTCCACAGCATCGATATTGTGGGCAAATCAAGATCTGGGCACATTCATAGGAACCAGTGCCAAGCCAAACAATTTGACCGATGTTGAATTTGCGGCACCGAAGCGGTTTTGCGAGTGCAAGTCTTGAAGAAGCGACAGATAACTGGTCATTCGCTATAGCTTGTCGCATGATCCAGTAAAAAATGCAATAGTGGTTGTGAATGATTTTATACTGCCTTTTGTAGTTGCTGAGTGCAGTTGGGTGATTCAAGAGGTTGGTGGCTTGCTAAAATAGTTGTTAGTGGGTACCTGAGCTGGCTGATTTTGAGGTGCTTGGGCACAAAAGGATTCGAAGAAGGTTCAGAGAAATGGAACCCCGGCGAGGCGACAGGTGTCTCAAAAACATAACAGAGAATGTCCGAGAACAAAATAAGTAGTATGAAACAACACTAACAGTCCCACCGCGTCTCAAAGGCGAACTCCTCCAACCACCTCACCTCGCTTCCCGCCTCCCGGTAACAGGACCACCCAGCCTTATAAACCAAATAAGCAAATTCCCGCGCACGCGACTCCTAGATTGTCGGGTCAGGACCGGGTATTGGCTACTTCCTATCTAACTATAATTCAATTATAGGTTAGATCGGACCTCTCCCACCTGCCCTTGGGAAGCATCACACGCCGGCCTCGCAGTGGGACCCGATACGTGGGTGGGTCCGGTGTTCGATTCTCCGGTCTTAGGTACAGGAGCGCGCCCTCCGAAAAACCAATATCTCCTTAAAGAGAATTGTGCTGTACTTCGGTATTGTTAGCCATGAGACACACCTTTGGATGCGGGCGTTTGAGAGGGATTCCTTTTGTTGGATTTTTTTTGCGTTGCGGTTTGTTTTTGTTGTGGTTTTTAGCCGAGTTTTGTTGATAGAGGGATTAAGCGAGAGTGGGGCTGGTTGGGTAGGTGAATAATGGTGGTCTCTCTCTCCTGCCAACAACTGCCTTAAGGTGGATTTAATGGCAAGCATGTGGCTTAGATTATAAATATAAACTTGTCGTTCCGTTGATGGGGCCTAGAGAGAGAGCAGTTGCCTACAAATTAATACTTTCTTTAATCCAGCACACGATTTTCCTTACTATCACCCGAGCGACTATGCACAAAAGGGGGGCAGTGTCAGGGAGCACTCGCATCTACCATTATAGTGATTCACTGCCACCCTCTTATTCATGACGAAATAATCAACCAGTTCTGGGATGTCCAATTGATTGACAAACTACGCCGTGACTTGAATAAACAAATAGTTCTGTGAATACGAGCGACAAACGACAACTACATCGAAAATGGCAACGACAAACAATTCGCTCCCTCATCTGCTTTGCACCTAACCCATAGAACAAATTATAAGAACATTAAGTCGGTCACCACCTTCCTCAGGCCTCAGAACAACGTAAGAGATCATCGCTTCTGTGTTACATTGAAGAACGAAGGCTCAATTCAACTCCATCAATCTTTCTTTGGTCATTCATCAAATGCTGATCTAGTCGTTTCCGTGATTAATGAGGGCTTTATATAACGCTGAACGTTGCTGAATAAACCCAACTAGTACTCACCCATGTGCAATTCATTCCCTTTCATGCGTAGTTCCATTGTACTTAGCTCTCAGGTTAGGTTAGTAGATATTACACTCTGGGGATAGTAGGTTAGGTAGGTAAGTATATAAACCAGCCATCAATGGATAAGAACTAAAGCAACGCAAATATCCAATCAACAAAAGATATCTAGGGGATTGGGAGCACTTACTTTGAGGTAGCTAGTCTCTGTTTCAGTACCTCAAGTTGGTTGTATTAAGAGCAACAGAATGAAGATTCTTAATCAGCAGTTCCTCTGAAGCTGTTCTCACATCTCAATATTGGCATTTATCGCAGGTGCTGTAATGGAAAAACCGTGAAGAGAAAGGAAAGATTGACAACACTCATGAATCCGACAGCGATATTGTACTTACCTCCTTAACCTACCCCGCACAAATGAACACCGAACCTGGAAGCCGGATAGAGAGAGTAGCATCGGACAATAGTTTTCCATAAACGACCGCATGGGCAACATTTTACCCATCTGGTCGCCAACTGAAACAAGCAGAATTCTTCTCCATACCTCCCCTGCTCTAGAGCAGCTTCCCTTACACCCGTAAAACGTGCATGTTCTTCCTAATTCCCACCAGAGGGTTTATTTATACTCAGCCTTGAAGTTCCTAGTATTAATTTTTCATTACGTTCAGTTGAGGTTTGTACTTAAAATGCTGTATTGTTCTATTGCTACTCGAGATTGCTTTCCCCCCACCACACTTCACTCTAGATTGCATTTCAGCCTCACCTTGATTTACCTCACCTCACCTCACCCAGTCTATTCTCTAGTATATAAATCTCATCCCACTCCCACCAAAGGGGGTGGGAGAAAAGTTGCTCTTTGACCGAAGCCAATTAGCATTTCTTGAGCTGACCCACTTCATCTATTTATACTGTCAATATCCCATAGAAAAACACACACTGGAACTAAACTCCCATCTCCGGTATTTCTCTGAGAAATCAAGGATTAAGATATACCACAAACGCAACCCTCTCTCGTATATACGTGCCGAAATGGAAGAATGACAGTGATGAGGGAGTTGACAATAATTGATTAGCGCAATAGATACACGTGCGAGATTCTCGTATCCTAACATAGTTTGTATTGACCATTATATATTTATCCCGTACCATCCTCTCCTCCATCCGCACTTTGAAAAGCAAAGGAGAGGGAAATTGGTATCACCGAAGATGCCGCACGCGAGCATCTCTCATTCCTCCAACTTGCTCGTCGTTTCTACCCTTGTAGAATTCAGTCTTCACAGCTATCGTAGAGCAAGTTTTCATACCTACCTACCTTGTACCTAACAGGTTCACAAGTTACAAAAAGGGAAGCATCAATCAGTCTCGCCAATCACCGTTGTAAAACACCAACTCACTCACTTTTTCACACCCTTACCTTACTCACCTCAGCACAGTACAGCACAGCACAGCACTCCAACAAACAACATCAGGGTAGAGTGAATCATTCCATTCCATTCCATTCAACACCTGGCTCCCTTCATGACCTTTTGCATATCTCTATATACATACATTATCTCAATCAGTCAAGAAAAAAAATCGTATGCCAAAAAAGAACGCCAGGTTACTTTAAAACCAGCGCCAACGCTCCCGCTCCCTTGCTTTCCACATTTCGCTAGCTTGGCTCAAAAAAGTAGACAAGAAGTACGACCAAAATACAACTCAGTAAAATAAAGTACGGGTATACATTTCCCTCCCCCTGCCACCTTTCCCCCTCCCTCCATTCCCTTCCCAACCTCCAATATCCAAGTCTTGAGCTTCATATATCCATATATCCATCCATCCATCTTAAAATATTCTTTGTATGTCCAGAGTAGCAGCGGCGTAGATCATTATTCATATCCTCGTCTGCCCATTCCCGTCACCCCTCGACCACACCTTACGTCCCTCCGGGTAATCATGGATGTTCTCCCCTCGAAGGCGACCGCTCATTATCGCTCAGCCTTCCTGTCCTGGGGCTTCCAGGGTCAACCTGTATACTTGGCAACCCCGCCAGCCTCAAACTCGGTAATTGTGGGACACCTCCTACACCTCTACTCCCCCTCCTCTCGTTCGGTGGTTGACTCGTCGATAAGGAGCTCGAGCTACTCGTCCGACTCTCCCTCAACTGATCCGTCCTGCTCTCCATCCTCGATCCCCGACTATCAACAGATATCGCCACGGAAGAAGGTCTTAGTTCTGGAGAAAGAGGCGAGACAGGCGTACTCGATGATGTCGTCGTAGGAGGGAGGGAAGATTCGATACTCGGATGCGGTTCGCCGCGAGCGAGGACGGGGGATGTGTAATCAGGTGGTGGCTCCAGGTGTGGGTGTTCGTCGTGCGGGGTATCTAGTGAGATATTCTCATATCCAGGGGGACTGTTGGGTGGTATGTCTTCATGCTCAATCATCTCTGGACTGCTGCCCGCTCTGCCTTCATTTGAGGTCGAGGGTCGGCGATCCGTCTGCTGACTCCCTCTCCTTGGACTCTCGACGTGGGATGCTGCTCGAGAGCGAGTTAGACCTGGGGAAGGGAGATCGGAAGTCTGCGTGTCGATGCTCAGGATAGAGGATGTGCTGCGGTCGCGACGATGGTAGCGGGAGCTGGCTGCTATGCTTGCTGCATCTCCCAAAAGGCCTTGTCGTTCGCTATCTTGACTATTGGCTCGTAACCTGGTTCCGTCGTGTCGTGCTACACCCAGATCACCGTACGCAACCGAAGAAACAGCTCTCTGCCGCTCTTTCTTGATCCGTTCGTGCTCTGCTCGTAATTCCTCGACCGTCTGTCCAGCACTCGCTCCACTTGCTGCTCTGGCTCTCGCAGCTATCTCTCGCAACGCAACATAGTCGCCTCGTTCCCTTGCTTCTCGCCGTAATCTCCTCCTCTCTTCCCGCTCCTCATTCTCTCGTCTTCGGGCAACACGGACTTGGTATAAAGCTTCCATCTCCTCCTCTCGCCTGGTTTCCTCATCATCTAGTGTCTCCGGGAACTCAATTACCACATCAATTCCCCCTCTATCTCCTTCCCTTCCCAAAACTTGTTCATTTCCCAGAGCATTCGGTCGGTAAGCAGGTAATGTCATCACGGAGCGAACGGATGTATTCCTATCCACCCCAGCCGCAGCATTCGCAACTGCGGCAGCATCGAACGAACTCGGCGGATTCGAGGATCGATTCGACGCTCTATTTCGGGCAGTCACAGGTTCGAGGGATTCGTTCGCATTCGGGAGTTTGTGCTGCATCGGACTCGGATTCCATTTCTGCCATGCCTTCTTCAGAAAGGGTGTAGGGATATACTTTGGGTTTTTGTGATTGATTCGGGTACGGCGTATAAAGTAGAAACCGATTATGAGGGCGAGAACTCCAACTACAGCTGCAATAATTGGCTGTGAGATGTTAGTGATTGTCGTTAGGTGGGAGGAGGGTTTGTCATACAATTATCAACGGAGGGTTCCCGCTCGAATCCGAGCTCTGGGTGGTGGATAGAGAAGCACTGGACGTCCTGGATGTTGTCGATGAAGAGGTCGCAGATGCACCAGACATTGAAGCACTCGTAAGACTGGCACTGGCGGTGATTGACAAGACCAAAGTGCTTGCTTGGGTGGCACTATTGTCGTCTCCGGGTCCTCCTCCTCCTGCTCCTTCTCCTGGCCCACCTCCCTGACGGTTCTCCAGAGCGAAAAGATGCATGATTGCGCCGGCCAAAGTCAAGTCCCAATGTCGATGATTATACAAGCGATGGAAAGAAGGGCTCTATAGAAGAAGAGCCAGACCTCATGCCCGACGTAGGCTGATGGTCGGTAGACGGGCCTTTCGCAGTTTGCTGACGCGCTGCCTCGAGCGAGCAGGTCGGCGGCAGGCGGGCAGGCAGGGCAGGGCAATAGCAGGATGGATAATTCGGCTGCGGCTGGCGATTGGCGCTTACACGTTCAGGCTGGTCAGCATATCGTATCGATGATACGGGTAATGATTTGTGATTATGCGGAAGTATTGAATACGGATGTCTGTCCATACTAAAGAAGTGAAAAGAATGGGAGACTGATATTATTTTCTTCTTCCTATTTCTTTGTTGCCCTGGTGTTGTCTGGGCTGCTCTGCTCTGCCTTGAATCCCCTCTGCCCAGTGCCTGCCCAGCTCCCAGCCCACCTGGCACTTTCAACAGCCGTACCTACCCTAACATCCATCCAATGATCGTCTCCCAATGGCACATTTAATAGAGCATCGAGCATCGCAACCATTCAAAGGGCCCGGCCAATCTATATCCCTGCTATTTTTGGCACAACGTATCGTGGCTGGAGCTGCTGGGTAGTGGCTGGGGAAGGGAGGGATACAAGGCTTCCAATAATATCGCAGTCTGCATAAGCGAGGGATTGTTGTCTCCACTGCAGAAATTGCGCCTGGTTGATCAAGGGTAACGTCAACAGCAACTCCATCTCTGAACTTTGACAAGAGAAGAAGGAGTGAGTAAAACAATGCAGATGTGATATTCCGGGTAAATTCAAGCTTGTAGATAAACGTGTAAGGTAGCTGCGGTGAGATGCTGGGAGTTGCATTACGTAAAGTTACTGAGATACCGTGTTGTGGCTATCTCTATCTTCCTCATTTCAACCCCTCTCCATCCATCGTTTAGCTCTTACTTTCGAAGCAACTGCCCACTCCTGTTCTAATGGCTCCACCAAGAGAGAGAGAATATATGCCATCCTCGCAAATATCGTTTCGCATGCCTCCCCACTTTTTCCTCCATTTTCCCACATCGAGATAACCCAGCCTCTGGGTGCCATACCGTGTGGTCAAAGAATTAGGCTACATTTCTCTACGAGTCTACCGTCAGAAAACTCTAAAGTACAATTGGAGATGAAGAACTCACTAGGTATATCCAAATGTGCTCCTTCGCCCTCTCAATTGCATCTCTGTGGCCGAAGAATCCCATTTCGCAATCAACGTCTGCCCTTCCTTCATTTCCTTCAGACTTGGGCACTCGTGGCAGGAATATTTTGACTCCAGTACCAAATTCGAATCCATTAAAGAATGCAGGTCTTCGCGATCCAGAGATTGCTCGAAGTTTCTCGCGAGGGACCAACATTGCGTCGTAAATCCGAGGATCGTTATCCAACTGCTCAGGGACGAAGTTCATGAACTCAAAACTGGGCTTTCTTGATCCAGTTCACATGTTATACCCCACGTCGCACAGTCCGATGCCATTTTGCACATTTTTGATCTGCTCTTGTATCGCTTCCGTAATTCTTTGCTGTTCAAAGGTGAGCGACTTGCTGAGTGCAGGACGCAACATGACTGTCTCATCGATTGTTCCAGGCACTGGCTCCTACAAGGTGGATTTGACAATGATCGAGATTTTCTTGAGACCCCTACAACCACCCCATGATGCTGGGCTCGTCGGACCCCCCAAACCCCGATCAGGTTCGTAGTATCCGTGCAAGAACCGTAAAATATTAACCTCGTCGGAGCTGAAGTGGCTGACGTTGCAGCAATTCTTTGTAACCTCACTGCACACGAATGCGGCATTTTTAAGACTGTGTGAATGGCAGACTGCTGAAACGGTGACGAGGCAGGTGTCTTGTCTGAACAAAACCGTATCGGCAAAAGGGCTGTAGTATATCTTGTCCGAGGGTCGATTTGGATCAAAGTTTCTGGATTCGTAGAAGCGAAGAGCTTCGATTCGAGATTCATGGCATATTGCAAAGCAAGATGG